>CABFVX010008846.1:0-12260 GCA_902151425.1 Timema shepardi | reverse complement strand
CCTATATCCTATCATCCTATGTTAGACCTGTATGTTGCCTATATCCTATCATCCTATGTTAGACCTGTATGTTGCCTATATCCTATAAAGCCTATAGCCTATCATCCTATGTTAGACGTGTATGTTGCTTATATCATGTACGGCCTATATCCTATCATCTTATGTTAGACCTGTATGTTGCCTATATCCTGTACAGCCTATAGCCTATCATCCTATGTTAGAACTGTATGTTGCCTATATCCTGTACAACCTATATCCTATCATCTTATGTTAGACCTGTATGTTGCCTATATCCTATACAGCCTATATCCTATCATCCTATGTTAGACCTGTATGTTGCCTATATCATATCATCCTATGTTAGAACTGTATGTTGCCTATATCCTGTACAGCCTATATCCTATCATTCCTATGTTAGAACTGTATGTTGCCTATATCCTGTACAGCCTATATCCTATCATCCTATGTTAGACCTGTATGTTGCCTATATCCTGTACAACCTATATCCTATCATCCTATGTTAGAACTGTATGTTGTCTATATCCTGTACAACCTATATCCTATCATCCTATGTTAGACCTGTATGTTGCCTATATCCTATAAAGCCTATATCATATCATCCTATGTTAAACCTGTATGTTGCCTATATCATGTACAGCCTATATCCTATCATCTTATGTTAGACCTGTATGTTGCCTATATCCTATACAGCCTATATCCTATCATCCTATGTTAGATCTGTATGTTGCCTATATCATATCATCCTATGTTGGACCTGTATGTTGCCTATATCCTATCATCCAATGTTAGACCTGTATGTTGCCTATATCCTATCATCCTATGTTAGACCTGTATGTTGCCTATATCCTATACAGCCTATAGCCTATCATCCTATGTTAGACCTGTATGTTGCTTATATCCTGTACAGCCTATATCCTATCATACTATGTTAGACCTGTATGTTGCCTATATCCTATCATCCTATGTTAGACCTGTATGTTTCCTATATCCTTGTACAGCCTATATCCTATCATCCTATGTTAGACCTGTATGTTGCCTATATCCTGTACAGCCTATATCCTATCATCCTATGTTAGAACTGTATGTTGCCTATATCCTATACAGCCTATAGCCTATCATCGGCGTCTTCCCACATTTGTCGCTTCTAAACAATCCTAGAATAAATATCTTGCCGCTTATTCACTTGCAAACCTCGTAAAAGATTTTTTTTTAAATATGTTGGGTTTTGTTTACGGAGATGAGATATCGTAGGGATAATTAATACCGTGTTTATTTATCGATAACACGAGTGTGTGGATGTGATACCGCCTTCAGGCAAGATGTACTTCACATGGCGGCTCTTGTTTGGTTCGGATTTTAACGGGGAATAGCAGATGAGACGGGAGTCTGTGAGTAGCTGCCGACAGAATCATGTGACTGGGAAAAAATATACACATTTATAGTAATCAGAGGGGGAGGGGGGTTATTAAGGTACACTTTCCGAGCTGGCCTAATAAATTAGCACATGACTTATAAACTAAACTTAATCTGTAATATAAATAACCTACGAACTTTAGTTCACCACTGTAAAAGGAGAAACCAGCCTTTTATTATTTTTCTTTGAAAAATATTTTTTTTAAAGCCATTCCAGGAAGCAATCCAAGGACTCCCAGCTTAGTAGGCAAACACGCCACCTACTAAGCTTAGATGCCGGACTCGCTTTTTAAATACCAGGTGGAGCTTAAAACATCCTAAGCCAAGTTTTATAGTAGTAAGCAAAGCCCACTCTATTATTTTATATTAATAAACAAAGCCCACTATATTATTTAATAGTGATAAAAAACAGCCTCTATATTATTTAATAGTAATAAACAAAGCCTACTATATTATATTAATAAACAAAGCCCACTATATTATTTTTATAATGATAAATAAAGTCCACTATATTATTTTATATTAATAAACAAAGTCCACTATATTATTTTATAGTAATAAACAAAGCCTACTATATTATATTAATAAACAAAGCCCACTATATTATTTAATATTAATAAACAAAGCCTACTTTATTATTTTATAATGATAAATAAAGTCCACTATATTATTTTATATTAATAAACAAAGCCCACTCTATTATTTAATATTAATAAACAAAGCCTACTATATTATATTAATAAACAAAGCCCACTATATTATTTTATAATGATAAATAAAGTCCACTATATTATTTTATATTAATAAACAAAGTCCACTATATTATTTTATAGTAATAAACAAAGCCTGATATATTATTTTATATTAATAAACAAAGCCCACTACATTATTTTATAATGATAAACAAAGCCCACTTTATTATTTTATAGTGATAAACAAAGCCCACTATATTATTTAATAGTGATAAACAAAGCCCACTATATTATTTTATAGTGATAAACAAAGCCCACTATATTATTTTATAGTGATAAACAAAGCCCACTATATTATTTTATAGTAATAAACAAAGCCTGCTATATTATTTTATTAATAAACAAAGCCCACTATATTATTTTATAGTAATAAACAAAGCCCGCTATATTATTTTATATTAATAAACAAAGTCCACTATAGTATTTTATTCTGACATATCTGAATTTATCTCTGCTTACGTTACAGATGTCATTTAATCATCAGTTTGTGTTAAAATACTGTTTAGTAGTTGTTATAAAAATGATTATATGTTGTAATATGTCATATTTATTGAGAAATCTCAAATAGGTTCATAATATATACAAGTTCTGTTCTTTCTTCGAAATGTTTCCATGATACGAATTTTATTGGGTGGGTCGAAGTTAAAGTAAAGGCAATTTTATCTTCAACTTAGACGTTCCAAAATTTTGCCACATCCATAAAAAGAATTATTAATATTTGTTGGAGGTGAAGATTTTGGACTGAAGACACCTTTTTCTTATATTATTTGTACCCATTGTTGCCAGATTTTAATATTAGGACATACCTATAGAACTCTTTTTAACCAGTATAGAAATACAAATTTTAAGTTGCATTTTTGAATAAAAATATTTCAGACTTTGAATTGCAATTGCAAGTTTTTAATTAAAATATTTAAGTATTAACTAACTTATTTGGTCTATTTAAAATCCAACGTTCGTGATACATTAAACCACCAAGTACCATTGTTGTCGATACGTGGGTCTGATAAGAGATAATTTTAATAGTTGCCATTGCTTTAGTTTAACTAATCTGATAATAATGAAACAAATAGCCGAAACTATTGTTAATGCATTTTAGTGGGGATAATCCCTCTTAGATATCATATTATGAAAATTGAAAAATGACACCTGGACACGAGAATTGAACCCGGGTTCGATTCCCGTGTCCAGATGTCATTTTTCAATTTTCAGAATATAATCTTATACTGCTTATAGTGTCCACGTTCTTGGGAGGGATTATACTGAAGTGAGAACTTTAAATTTTAGGATATTTCAAATATCCATTTCGTTTAGATCTTTGGTGAGTTTCCAGGGAAATTAGTAAAGTTTACATCTTTAATTTCAACATATATTTATTAAAATTGGTCAATCAAAATAGTGCCACTTATGAGTCAAATCTGATAGTGTTTATTTTAGAAATAACTAACAAATCTACTCCTGTAGACTCTTTTTTTTCCCCTTCAGACCAAAAACAAATCTATTCATTTTATTTCTTCCTACCTAATTTTTAATTAGTTTAAAAATTTAAATGCAAACTTTAATATTCTTGTTTAGAAAGGCACAGTACATGTTCGTGCACTAGGACTACTAATTTTAAACGTCAGACATCTGCGTTCAATAAATATCAATGATCATGACATTATTATTATAGATTATATAGATGGATCTATCTATATAAGTAGACCTATATCATTCCAAACTAAAATAATTTGGACGGCAACAATTAACACAAAAAACCCCAACCCTGGAGATATCTAGGAATATTATAGTTGCTATTCCTGTAATATTACTAAAAGAAGATTAATTTTTATTTCAAAAGAAATAAAAATGTAGGCTACTTATTTGCACACACAAATTTAATAAATGTTTAATATTATTTGAAAATTTTGTTTATAATTATTAAATTAAACTTTAAAGATAAGGAAATATATAATTTTGCGCATCTCTGAATCATTAGTCTAACTTTCATATTAAAAACCTTTAAATAAATGCAAGCATATTTTGTCTGTTAACATTGGTAGCATTTAACTAATAATTTCCTTCACCTCTGACAATACATCTTGTGAATGTGAGGAATGACAGAACTCCACCGTGGTTCGGATTCCACGTTAAACTGTAGGTCCTCCATTTCATCTCACAATCGCCCTACCATTACACATTAGCGTAAGGACGTATAACCCGAACGGGTAGTAAGACGCGGTGATAATAATAATAACTAATAATTTGATATTTTTTTTGTATTGATAATATATGTAGACCTATAATCCGCTTCACTGGCCAGAGAATATAGGCCTATAGTAATAGTAATACTCTCGTTGTAGACTAGATGGTTGATGACGGGGCGATTGAGGCGCGAATATCAGTCGGGTGTAAGGATGTTGATTTTTTTACAAACTTTTTTCCAGTCTACTTTCCAGCAAATTCAGGTACACTTCTTCTAAATATAACCTTATAAATCCCTAAAAGCACTAACGTAATTAGTACTGTAAATTAGCGTAGGCCATTAACCCAAACGGGTAGTAAGACGCGGTGCTAAAAAAAAAGATATCAATAAAAAGGGGCAGTGGCATTATTCATATTTTCACGTATAAATACACGAAAAGTAGATCCAGTAACTTTTATGGAACTAAAAAAAATTATTCTTATGAAAGTAGATCTAGTAACACCGGTCAAATGAGGTTTTTCCTATGAAAGTAGATCTAGTAACATTTTTAGCTGTCAAATAAGGTTCTTCCTATGAAAGTAGATCTAGTAACATTTTTAGCTGTCAAATAAGTTTCTTCCTATGAAAGTAGATCTAGTAACATTTTTAGCTGTCAGATAAGGTTATTCTTATGAAGGTAGATCTAGTAACATCTGTCAAATGAGGTTCTTCCTATGAAAGTATATTTAGTAGCTATTCTAGTAGCGAAATAAGGTCCTTACTATGCACATGTGGTTGTAAAGATTATAACTATTGACCAGGAACACAGAAACATCAAGAGGTCAATGTTCTTGGACGTAGCACCTGTTAGATTGATTGAGTGATGTTGAGAGAAACTCACATAAAAAAAAGAAGAAGCATTCAACACACAGAGAGGAAGAGAGAAACAGCAATAGAACGAGACCTACAGGAGCCTAATTTCCCTCACATGCTCCTAATTACTGGTACCACCACGCACACTCATCCTCACGTGTGTATGTGTGTGTGTGCGTGGGTAGAGAAATCACCATGGCAACGGACAAGGCAATTAGACAAGCGTGGCTTTACAGGGAGGAGGGGGGGATATTTTGGAGGGAGAAAAAAACCCATAGGAGGGGGGGGGGTATAAAGGGGGCTAGGGACAGCCAACTACTTGCTCCCAGTAAAATTGCCTACCCTACCTTCCCTTCAATCTTCGTGACCGGATCAGATAGGGCCAGTACCACCCCCTCCACCCTTTTTTTTTCTCATCCAACCCTTCCCTCATCAAAGGCTTAGAAAGGGAGGGTTGGTAGGATGAAAAGGTGGGCGAATCTTTAGTAGGAAACTACCCTTAGAGAAGGTGTGACGGGTCAAGGGAATAGTGGAGTGGGGTATAGGGGGAGGGGGTGTTTTAAAGCGTTTGAGGACGTCACTACCGGTGGTCTAAAAAGGGGGGGGGTTGTATCCCTCATACCCCTCTTTCTCTCTTTCCTGCACAGCAGAAGTGCTTGTAATTTGCCCTCGCTTGTAAAAGACTAAAGAGCTACTGCCTACTTCTCTTGGAAAAAAAGAAAATAGATTTTTATGGTCACCTTGATGATTAATTCTCCCTTATTTTTTATTTTTTGTTTCCATCCCCACACTTTAATAATGAAACCAAAAGAATAGGGAAGAGGACGCAATTCAAATTGGGGTTGTGATTTTTTTTAACTCGTGGAATAGAGTATGACGTTAAAAAAAAGGAATTTTTGAGAAAATAAATATAAATGTATTGAGGGGAAAAAATTGATGAATTTGTTGGTTTTAAATATTAGTTTTTTAAAGAAACCTCTGGCATAGAAACCTTATTTTGGGATTAGTTAGCTGCCAGTGAATTTTTTTGACGCGGAATAATTTTAGGCTTGTATTTATATGTCCCAATTTTCATTGGAAGAGATTTTTTAGAAATTAATAAGAAATTTTTTAGCGGCAAGCAATGATAACATTTTACCATAATATTATTATTTTTTATTTTTTAAGGTGTTGAAATTATAAATCAAAAATGGCAGCTGTAAATCACATGCCTTGATGTATGAATACATGAACATAGATTTAGTTGTTTTCCTAGTTGTCAGTTAAAGTAGATCTAGTAACTTTTATAGCTGTAAGATAAGGTTCTTCCTATGAAAGTAGATCTAGTAACTGTTCTAGCTGTCAGATAAGGTTCTTACTATGAAAGTAGATCTAGTAACTGTTCTAGCTGTCAGATAAGGTTCTTACTATGAAAGTAGATCTAGTAACTGTTCTAGCTGTCAGATAAGGTTCTTACTATGAAAGTAGATCTAGTAACTGTTCTAGCTGTCAGATAAGGTTCTTACTATGAAAGTAGATTAGTAACTGTTCTAGCTGTCAGATAAGGTTCTTACTATGAAAGTAGATCTAGTAACTGTTCTAGCTGTCAGATAAGGTTCTTACTATGAAAGTAGATCTAGTAACTGTTCTAGCTATCCAATAAGGTATTTTTATGAACATTGGACTGCACACACACACACACACACACACACACACACACACACACACACACACACACACACACACACACACATATTTAGAATTAAAATTTGCAAATTCGATTTTGTAACGTGTAATGTAATTTCATTGACTTTAAAGGACATATATTTTTGTATGAAATATATTAATAAAATAAAACACTAAACAAACTGTGTTTTGAACAAAATATTCCTTTTATATAAGTTAGAGTTGGAATGTCTACTGCAAATATTATTTATATTTACTTATATGTAAAGATATTAAAAAAGAAAATAATTGTTTAATTTTTGGCAAATTATTTAAAAAAATGGAGGGATTACAAATAGGTTGATTTAAAGACCAACAGCTAAACAAAAAAAAAGTATTGTAAAATAATTGTTTATGTACAGAACGTACTTGTTATGTAAGCTTTATTATTAAACTAATTGAATATCAACTCATAATATAGTGTAGGTTAAATATAAGTGCACCTTCGTTCGTATTTAGAGAGGATGTGATATATTCGTTTATTGACGGGTACATCATATGTGTAAAATTACCTCAAGTTCCCCCTAGACAAAATTCAAAATCAAATCTATTTATGAAACGACATCTTAGACCACATGTGACCACGCGTGCAGGTAATGGATTCCATTTTAAATAAATTATGTCGATAATATTATTTTTCGAGCTTTTCACTACCCTAGCTTGTAAAAGTTTGTTGCGGGTATGTCAAGTTGCCTACGTGTCCTACTATAGATAGAAGAAGTCCAACTATCTATCAAACCAATTTAAAATTTACTTTTTAAATACTAAAAACGTTTACTTCTAGGCTTATAGTATCAAACAAAAAAAAATGCAATCGTGAAGGTGCAAACTTTGTATGATCTACTAATTAATTAATTAATATTAGCACCGCGTCTTACTACCCGTTCGGGTTATACACAATTACGCTAATGTGTAACGGTAGGGTGATTGTGAGATGAAATGGAGGACCGACAGTTTAACTGTGGGATCCGAACCACGGTGGAGGCCTGGCATTCCCCACATTCACAAGATATCTTGTCAGAGGTGAAGGAAGGGTTTGGTAATCAGTTAAATCTGTGCCGGGACCGGGGATTGAACCCCGGACCCCCAGCACAGAAGTCCGACACCTTTCCCCTAGACCACCAGGTCACCAGTGTATGATCTACTGCACAGTCCGTTACTCTGTTAATAAATATACACTATTGATACACGGTTCATGATGTCATAAAAGGGTTGAAATCTTTAAAATAATTGTCTTGAGCTGTTTTTAATAATCCCTTATTTATTCGAGATATTTAACGTACACTTTTTTGAACCAAATGATTATATCAGCAGCATATCTATGAGAGAGCGAAAGGCCCTACCAATTTTTCCGGGGAAACATATTTTCACAAATCTTCCAGGGTTCCTTTAGATGTTACAATCAACATGGGCTTTACTTCCCCTCCGAAGGCGGTTTTTCTATGGATTTTTATCGCTCAAGAAAAATCTCTTGACCCCCCCCCCTTCCAAATGCATCGGGTCCTGAGTCAACCACCGAGGTAAACCGTTTTGAGTCGTTGATTTGTACCGGCGATCACAAAATGTCTGAACCTACAAATGGGCTTTACGACATAACAACCATGTGACTTGCTCTATTAAGAAATCGCGGTGACCTGGCAGTCTAAGGGTAAGGTGTCAAGACTTCTGTGCTGGCAGCCGGGGTTCAATCCTCGGTCCCGGCATAGATTTATCTGATTACCAAAACCTTCCTTCACCTCTGACAAGACATCTTGTTAATGTGGGGAATGCCAGGCCTCCACCGTTGTTCGGATTCCACGTTAAACTGTGGGTCCTCCATTTCATCTCACAATCACCCTACCATTACACATTAGCGCTAATGCGTATAGCCCGAACGGGTAGTAAGACGCGGTGCTAATAATAATAATAATAATAATAATAATATTAAGAAATCTATGTATCTTAGCATCCACCGTCTTACTACTCGATCGGTTAGAATACCCATCATAAGCAATCCAATTATTGTTGTGAAAGTGACGCCTTTGACCATTCCCACCGAAGTGGGTCTAATTATACGTATCATCAATGGTAAAATGTAGCATGGACTACTTGACAACTATTGCTTGAAATGTTACTAATTTCTATTATTTCGAGCCTCGTAGATCAATTCAAAGACCCTAGAACGAATGTAAACAAAATGATAAAATACCAATGAAGGACTTTTATTATAATGGCTATTTCATTACTTTATAAGTAGTGGTCACGATCGAAAGCGTTGAACTTTGGCTTCTGGTCAAATGAATCTGAGAGAGAGAGAGAGATGGGGAGAGAGAGAAAGGGGGAGAGAGAGTGGTTCGTATCCAGGTAGAGTCAATAGCCAATTTTGGCTCAGCGCAAGAGTGTACACATTTGAAGCACCTTTTGAGTAAGCCTACTATACCGCATGGATGACTCGCCCACTGACATTAATGTTGACACACTTCCAGATGAGCTAGAAACTTTAAATTTGGCAAACTTATAGTTTCTAGCCTTTAAAAGACTATACAATTCCAAAAAGTTAAAAAATAATAATTTTAAAGCCCGAAAAAAAAATCAAAATAGTGGAGCAACTTTAAAGTCGGGTGCGGACCTTTCTTTGGAGGTCTCTTGTGGCTAAAGGGTAAGACCTATCAAAAAACGGCTCTCCAATTAAATTAATTTACATCCACTTGCAAAGAAAACGCACCGGGTGTTTAGGGGCGGAGCCCCCAACTAGCAAAGCTAGTATTTCTTTAAAACCCAAAGGGTGTAAACTTGTAAGAGCTTAATTCCCTTTATCCAAATAGTTCGGTGAGCCCTTAGATGTCACTTGCAGGCGCGGTAAGTTAAACAAGACAAATTTGAGGGTCGAAAAAGTAGGAGTAAATATTCAACTTCAGTATACTCACTGGATTTGGTCCTTGGTTCCCTGGGCCCATCAACAGTGACTTTGATCGCCTTGTTGTAGGTGGCCACTTGGAAAGGAGACGAGCTGATCACGATGGTCAGGGAGAAACTCTTCCCTGGAACAATAAATACCATTATAATAAAGCACTGTAGGAACAGGAGCACAGATATGTGAAGGAGGTTGCAGGTAGTTAGAGTTTGATAGCCTTTTTCCCTTGACACGGAGAGCAGCTGATCACGTTTGTCAGAGAGAAACTCTTCCCTGGAACAATATCATCTACATAATAAGATCGATAGAGGCAACATGGAGTAGAAGTCCTCGCGTGAAATCCGAACCAGCACTTGTCAGGAGCAGAGGCTAGCACTCTAGTTATAGTATAATACTGCAAGGAACACAGGAACGTACAGGAGGTTACAGGAACCTAGAATTTGAGGATTTTGTTCTCTTGGAAAGGAGATGAGATTATTACGATGGTCACAGTATCTCTACCGTGGGAAAAAGGGCCTCGGCCTTGTTTTTACCAGTACACTATTTATAAACTAAAGTATTGTCTTTATTAAAAACCTAATTTTAGGGCCTTCTATCATAAATATAATTCATAATAATGTAACCTCGTCCCCTCACTATTATCTTCATCCATTTTTGTACCAAATATTTTCCTGAGTAATCTGTCCGGGCTGTACGCCCTCTGACGGGAGTCTTATGAGGAGGGTATAAGTTATAGAAAGTGTATGCGCATCTGCGTGGAGTAAGAGAGTGGTAAATTATTTAGGAGAATTTATCCTCAGTACAACCGAACTAGAATCGAACCCCCATCAACTGACAGTCCAATCCAACGCAATAGTGACGCCTTTGCTCAATGGAGCACGAAGACATGATAGGGGGTAAGTAAAATTTAAATATAAAAATATATACATAAGTTATAATTTCCTGATAAGCACTGAATAATAATCAGGCTCAAGTTTAGGGTTGGCCACAAGAGACCTGTATGTAAAATAGGCCTACATAGCATCTGAGAGTGGCATTTCCTCTCTTTCTTCTCCTAGATGTAGATGATAGAATATGTATAGCTTGCATTATGAACCAACAACTTTGGGGGTACAACATTCAAGAGGAACTATATCTGGGAATACACGAACAAAAAGGTTGAATAGCACAGTTTTACCCCTGGGGCTAGGCAACCGGCCCATCTCGCGGTATCTTTCAGTCGAACGCGTGATAAAACTAGTTAAATTTCATTTTTTACCACTAGGTCTTACTACCCGTTCGGGTTATACGCTGATGTGCTAATTATTGTAATTATTTTAGGGGTGAGGGAGGTTATATTCAAAGAATGTGTACCCGCATTTGCGTGAAGGGAGAGTAAAAATCCAGTTTGGAAAAATAACACCTCAGTACACCTTACCGAGATACGAACCTCGATCTCCCCGCCATCGGCAGTCTAGTCTACTGTGAGAGTAGCGCGTTAGACCACGCGGCCACCGAAACGGGATACATTTTCAATAAACGTTGTTAATTTTAGTCTTATAATCTCGAAAATATATCAAGTAATTTCAAATATAATCCGGGTGGGACCAAAACTACTTTGCTCGGTCATAATCGGTAATTAAATAGTTTAATATAAAAATGTACATTTAGTTTATTCTCTCATTTTTTGTCGATAAAGGTGGGGATAATAATATATTAGAAAATTATTATTATTATTTTTAGCACCGCGTCTTACTACCCGTTCGGGTTATATCGCACTTACGCTAATGTGTAATGGTAGGGTGATTGTGAGATGAAATGAATGACCTACAGTTTAACGTGGGATCCGAACCACGGTGGTCACCTGGCATTCCCCACATCCACAAGATGTCTTGTCAGAGGTTGAAGGAAGGGTTTGATAATCAGATAGATCTTTGCCGGTACCGAAGATTGAACCCCAGACCCCCAGCCCAGAAGTCCGACATCTTACCCCTAGACCACCAGGTCACCTATTTGACGAAAGGTTGAATTTAAGTAAAATATATAAAATGTTTTAAAAGCAAAAATAAAGTGTAGAAACGAGGGTTGATCGCAAGACCTCTGATGTTTATAAGTCGATCAGGCACAATAAAAAAAACTGTTGCTGGCTCTTGCCTTAGAGTTAGACTATTTGGTCAGCAAGACGGGGAGCGGGTACTATTTTGTTGTTATTTCCAATCGTAAATAACTAAGCCCCAGTGTGTGTGTGCTGAGAGAGAGAGAGAGAGAGAGTTTCCCGGCGAGCGACGTATAATGTCCAGTTCAATACGCGATGACAGGTAACGAGGAAGTCCTATTGGCCATCACTGATTTAGTTCAATATTGCAGACTTGTTGTGTCGCAACGGCGAACGGTTTTTGTGTTATTATTTACTATATTTACACTGACAGCCCCCATTGGTTGGTTCGGACGGGAGGGGGGG
>CABFVX010008845.1:0-21563 GCA_902151425.1 Timema shepardi | reverse complement strand
CATGGCGGCGTGTGGACGTGTATAAACCGTGTGCGAGTGAAGGTCACGCAAGGGGTTGTATTTACACAACATGTACATAGCACATGCGATGTTGGATTACGAAGTGTGTAATAACTAGGCCATGTGAGGTACAACACTTGTCACATTAAAG
This sequence comes from Timema shepardi, assembly GCA_902151425.1. Taxonomy (NCBI): domain Eukaryota; kingdom Metazoa; phylum Arthropoda; class Insecta; order Phasmatodea; family Timematidae; genus Timema; species Timema shepardi. The sequence continues at coordinate 21,412 of CABFVX010008845.1, read as the reverse complement.
TATAATATTACTTTAGAAAAAGTATCAGTTTACATTCCTTAGGCACAACTTTATCTCCCCTCTTGCTGATAAGACATACTTTTTGTAACTCGGATAGACCCCCACCCCCTTTAATTTGAGTTATCGAGAGTTGACTGTAATAAAAACATGGTAAGTTTCGTTTTATTACAGCTCAGAATAGAAAAATTAGATTTGTGTTAACTATTCAATTACATAAAACACTCAAATCATCTAATGATTATATTTTCTCCAACATAAGTCATTAAACAACGTTTTTGTGATAGTTAACCAGCTACATGTTGTCTACAATATTTATTCTTTATCATCTATCTGTATTATTATTATTATTATTATTTACAATTCATTAAATCCTTTTTTCTTTTGACATTCTCTTGGGCCTCTAAAATATAGGGGGGGGAGGGGGGGCGGGGGATGATCCCTTATTCTCATACTTCGAGGGACACGGGGATCAGTTAGCTCTGGTAGTATACAATCAGTGTAGAATTGGTATACCTTTTGAAGCATAGTATCCTTCCCTAAATTTTACATCTTTCACTATTCTCTCCACTGTAATTGTCCCTCCAGCGTACATGATGAAATCACAATACTCACGATCACAAATATTCAATTGGCCTTGCACCTGGCAGTAGTAGCAGTTATTTCGCCTCAGTCTTGGTTGAATACTTCCATACACATCTTTTTCTCATAGCAGCCTCTAATAAAGGTTGATCTTGAACTGAATGTAGGCATTTAACTTCTACTAAATATTGTCCCCAACTATCCCATCTGGACTAGCACCGAGGTAAGTAGATCGCTCCAGCTCATGCCGCTTCTCAGTCCTGTCTACCTCTTTACGAAGAGTATTCACAATGTCTTACATCTTACTACCAAGCTCATTTTGCGACAAGTCTGGCTGTGCTGCATCAGGTCCATACTCAAATGTCAGGACCACCTCCTCTTTGCGTCCTCCTGCAGTGTTTCATTAGTCCTGTTATAGTAAAGTTAAGACAACGAGCTGAACTGGCCTTATCCCTCAAGGCAAGCGTATGTTTAAAAACTTTTCCGGGATTCCGGGACACATGTTTCCAGGGGCTAAGATTCCATGATGGTCCAATCATGTGAGCAAGTGCTGAACCGTAGCAACATCTTCTATAAGACCCTCGGAGAGTGTAATTGATGCGTTTCCCACCAATATATTTAACGACAAGTGCCATATACCTAAAAATTAAATTATATTAATTTCAATAAACTATAAAGGCAAAAAGACCCATAGATGTATACAATTTTATTATACTCGATAAATTTATTTAAAATTAGAAAATCTAGTATTTGAAATAAGATACAAATTAAAGAATAGTAGGATTATCAAAATAATATGACCAATTATTTTGATTAAATAAAAGGCGTTTCTCTTCTAAACTAAATTTGGTTCATCAATAGTCGTTACATTTAGTGTGTTAACAGCTATTTTTGGTATTTTTTAGGCATTCCTAAAAAAAAGCTACTAGTTTATAGGCCCAAACTATTTGTTAAAAAAAAAATGTACAATGAATATTAAAATACAACCGTTAGATTTTATAGACATTTTGAGTTAAAAGAGGTCAAAATCATGGGTGCAAATTTGAAGGAAAAACCAATAAATACGGTTGTTCATTCAATTCTAGTGAGATTTTACTTTTGGGAAAGTATCAAACTGAACAGTAGACATGTCAAAGTGAACCTGTGTTCACTTGAAATATCAAACAAAAAAGCAATATTTATAATTAATTATAAGTAATAAGCTAAGTTAAATGTGTGTTTAGAATTATTTGTACTTTCTAAACAAAAATGTGTGTTTGTGGTTGAGCAATTTAAATGTATAGTAAAATTTATAAAATAAAAATGTATTATTCATGTTTGTTATATTAAATTCAATACTTCAATGAATAATGCTGTATTAGTTCTATAACCACCCCAAAATTGTTTCTATTTCTTTGATACCTACCTATTGTCATTAGTTATTGCATTATTTTCAGTATGGATTACACTTCAAGAAATTGATACGAATGAATATCAAAAATAAATACTACGCGTTTCTTTTATGGGAAGTTAACAAGTAGGTAGAATTACTATACCCCCCAAAAAGAGAAAGAAATTTCAAGTATTTCCGAGAAACTAATAAGCTGTAGGTCATTTCCAAAGTTGCACATCCCCACCCAACTTATTCTCTCTTTTTTCAGTTGTTCACAACCCTAAGGGAGCTTATACCTGTCAAGGCAGAAACTACCTAACCACCAGTTACAATTTGCCATTAAATTTGAAGGTCATTTCAAAGTTATTTGCAAGTAAGCCTCATTCTTAAGCAAATATTGTATTTGTTTGTGCACTCAGTTTACGGGCATCGTTTCAAAGTTTTCTCCTAAAGTTTATTGGTTGCTATATTTGGTTTGGGATTATAATGGTTATCTTAATATTTGTACAAGAAGAAATCATAAAAAAAAGTGCAGGCGGATATTGAACATTCTAATTCTACATAGCTGTACAAATTCCTCAATCCTTCTTCCATCTACATCTTTGCATCCTACAATAATACTTTTTCGAGCATTAATTGGTAACATAGAGGGATGGAGTTTGGGCTTTCATTTTCCTTAACTTCATTTAATGCAACACCCATTATTAAGGCAAACATTTGTTTCTTGGCTGAATTAAGTTTGGTTTAACACATGGTTAACATAATTTTATTTGATGAAACAAATAGCCGAAACTATTGTTAATGCATTTTAGAGAGGATACTACCTCAAAGATATATTCTGAAAATTGAAAAATGACTCCTGGACACGGGAATCGAACCCGGGACCTTCGGCTTAGTACGCCAATGCTCTTACCACTGANAAGCTGACGACTTCCACGTCCATCTTAGACTCTGCCTTAAACTATGAGTGAAGAATGACCATGGGCACGGGACGAATCCTGGATAGCTCAGTGGTAAGAGCATTGGCGTACTAAGCCGAAGGTCCCGGGTTCGATTCCCGTGTCCAGGTGTCATTTTTCAATTTTCAGAATATGATAATTTTATTTGTATAGGCCATTCACATAAAAAAATTAATCAGATTAAACTTGACAATATCCTCATGGCACGATACATTCTCTTTCCAACTTTTTAACAACCATGGATGTTTTTATAACAAATGACAATGACCTCATACTTCACGGTCGACAAACTAAGAGAAATACATTTCCCTTGAGAAAAAAGGTTACATGTATCTCTGATGTAATCTTCAAAACATATCCTATGACCGGTTAACTGGTTTACATAGTCCTGGAACAAAAAAATTGTCACTGACTCAGTTCATTCACTATTTATTTATCAGTGAAGACCAGTGGAATATTAATATTTATTGATAATAATAATTTACTATCTTGTAGGTCATGTTTTACATACATTGGTCTCCCAGTCATATTGTTACCACCCGTCCTGTCATCTTGATAATGGTGCATCTCAAATCTCCTCCAAACTCTCTACTTCTTGCCTTTCCTTAACCAGCACTTCTGGGGAAAGCCCCTCCTAAATCCTCCTCCTATTCACACATTACAAAAAATTCTTACCAGTGCTTCAGGGATTGCCACTCCTCCCAAATCTAACAATTTCCCTATTGCTACCCAGCAAAATAAAACACCCTTAATCTTAAGGGAGTTAAGAGATGCAATAATTTCAGAAAACAAAGGAATAAATTTGGCATAGTATGCACACATTCCAATAAACCGCATTACACCCTTGAGATTCTTGGGTGGGGGATAATCAAAAATGGGTTTGATATGTTTAGGATCAATAAGTTAAGTACCAGAAGAAATCACATATCCTAAGTATTTGATTGATAGTTTATCCCACTTAACCCTATTAAGATTGAAAGTTAAACCAAAATCATGCAGGTGACCCAAAATGGTTTTTAAGTGGACAACAAGTTTGTCCATCAAATCACTCGACACACAGATATTGTCTAGGTAATCAAATGCATACTTGTATTTAGGGATAGACAGGATATGATCAACGATGTGACTAACGCTCTACGCTTGCCCTCCTATAATGCATCACAGGGGAACACAGATGAATTCATACGCCAAGGAGCGATGAAGCGGTGTACTTTTTTGAAGATTCTGAAAAAGAGCATTGTACAAACCTGGAATTGAGATAGATTAAACTGAACACCCTTGGTCTACCTAAGTGCTTCAAGGCAGACTCAACACTTGACATGGAATAGCGCTCAGATTATATTTTCTTAGTCATTTTGCGATAGTTGGCGATCAATCTATATCTGTCACATTTCTTGAGGATAATGATTGCCGGACTCACATAAGGGATTCGAAGGAGCAGATAACATATTTAGCTTTCTTTAATCAATTCTTTGAAGATCTTAATCTTCGAGGGAGCACAAGAGTAGGGACCTAACCTAACTGTGAGGTTATCTTCAATGATTCCATATGGAAGGACATCGCATCTCCCTAACCTAGGGGTAGTGACATCCGTAGAAACTAAAGGAAGAGAGCCTTGGGTAGTCACCAAAAACAACCCTAATCCGAGGTGATAGCTCAAAGATTCTCTTTGCACTATATTAAGGGTAGCTCCTGGTTCCCATAAAGTCATTCCCTAAAATAATATCATAAAGGAGGGCAGGGACACAATACAAAGCTCTTTTCCAAGAAAACCTCATAATTTTGATAAACAGAATAGCTTCAACGAATAGCATACAATAAGCTACAACAAATGGTTTGGAATCAACTTTTTTTTCAATTAAATGTACTGTAGTTCTTGAGATTATATAATTTAAATTCAGAGTTAACGAAAGATCTCCAGGAACTGCTGTCTAACAATGTGAAACGAGGATTCGACCTAATGGTAAATTGTACAACAGGGGCACAATTTTTTTCTAACTTCATGGGCCGTGGGACCTAGATTAACACTACTCGTCACTTATTAACCATGGGGCACTGACGTTGATAGTGTCTTAGCTGATGGCAATGGAAGCATCTAACCATGGACATACCCAGAAACCTTCATGACTTATTATTTACGTTAAGAAGTTTTCTGCAAATGTCACGCAACATGAGTTTTAATAGCCTAGCCACCACAGAAGCAGTGACTTATGCGACAGGATGGTAATTACTAGAAATGATTGCTGGACTCAGTAATGTGCTCCAACAGTCATGTCCACAACACAACTGGTGCATCAAGGGTGGGGAGAGAATGACATGTTCCTTGCACTGGGCTCCATGTGTAATTTGATGATCTTGAGGCCATAGATCTGTTTTTGAAGCAATCAAGCTTGATCCCAGGGCAGGCAGTTGGTTCATTAAAAAAACAAGAATTATAATGATTACTATCAACCCTGACCAAACACTCACTCTGGGAGCAGAGTGGCACAGAACCTGTAGTCTCCTTTGTTATATCAAATAAAGGGAAGTCTACAAGAGAAGAGAAGAATAGCAGAGACAACCAAAGTGAATTGGTAGGGTCTCAAAGGACAAATGTCTGAGAGCAAACTGTTGCTATCAGACACACGGAACCCACAAAGGTGTGGAAAAAAACCAATTGAAGTTTATTTTAGCCCTCGGGAACAATGTAATTATAAAATATTAATTATGGATATCCCTCATGTTCAACCACATACTTGCCTCATGGAGTCTATACACACTTCAACATTAATATCAGAAGAACGAAACCAATAAATTATTTAGTGTGAAAGGTGACAACCTATCTTGCAAATCTTACTTTAATATAGGCTGTAAGGAATAACCTAGCCATTATTTAATAACATAAAAATTTGCCACTATAGAACATTATAGGCTTCTAGCCTTAGTCATATTTTGAACAAACTATTCACTGAATCTAAATACTATCTATCAATTTTATTTACACATTATTTCACTTAATGATTTATTTATTTTTAAATAATACACAGGGTAGTTTACTAATAATTGATTTTTGAAAAATTTAAGTTTTTCCCAAATAGTTTTTATGATTTAGTTTAGAAGAGATATCTGGGGAACTATATCCATAATATATAAAAGTGTATATTTATTTTTCAAAATTATATTAATTTGAGGGTATTAATGCCAAATTTAAGAAAATAGTATATGTACAGTAGAGTCTTATTAATCCAACCTAAACTGGACCAGCAGGCTGTCAGATTATCAAAATGTCTGATAATACAGAAACAGGTGAAGAAGTAGCAGGAAGGGGAGAGAAACAAATCCAAATTACTCTAAATAGAAGTTAGAATATGTATGAAATAAGGTTTGTTAATAATTATTCCACAGTACCAATACAATATTGTAATGCAATAAACTACCAAACTTTTATTTTATGTAACAAACTTCGATTGAAAATTACTGTAGGAAATAACTGTAATTAAATTAAACTTTTTTTTTAAATAGTAGTGGTCTAATGTACATGTATGCAAAATTCAAAAGTCACAGTTAAAAAAAATAATGGTGATTGAAGTTTGTTTCCCAACTTTGCTTCTCTTCCTCGCAGCGATGTCACTCCAGTGTCTTAGTAACGTGACATCAGTAGCAGTTGCCTCTCCTTGTTGCTCAACGTATGAGACTGCCATATCGAGAGCCTTGACCCCTTCACTATGACTCACTATAGTTTGATTCACACTGATAGGACCGTGCTGTTAGCGTTGTTTTGCTCATCGTCAGCAGTAGACATGGATCAAACAGACGAAGATGTGATTGTTGCATGTGTGTGGTCTTTATCTTATTTCACTTGATAAAAAGAGGAGAAAACGAAGAAAATACTGGGTTTAGTATTTGCTTAGAGCAAGAGAGGGAGAGTTCCACAATGTATTTGAGCGACTCAGAGATGACCATCAAAAGTTTCACAAATATTTTAGAATGAGTGTCATGAAGTTTGAAAACTTACAGAAACCTCTTACATTCAGTTTTCAAGCTATTTCCTTTCAAATATTTTCTTTAGTGAGATTATTATTATAATTTTTATGCTGCAAATTATTCAAGCATTCATACTCTTGAACCAACATTATTAAGTTTTCTTCATCCATAGTTTGGGATTATTGAACACAGTTGGGTTAGCAATGTTGGAATGTTCCGCACTCACTGTCAGATTGTAAATAAGAAGCTTCGTGAAGGTTTGCCGCTTGCGGAAGAAGCCAAAGTAGGGGAAACGACACTTTTGAAACGATCCAAGACGACACAGTCACAGCACGGCCTGAGCACAGTCCTATGAGTGTGAATCAAAAACGGTCTTACAAGGTGAGCAAGAGAGGGAGAGTTCCACAATGTATTTGAGCGACTCAGAGATGACCATCAAAAGTTTCACAAATATTTTAGAATGAGTGTCATGAAGTTTGAAAACTTACAGAAACCTCTTACATTCAGTTTTCAAGCTATTTCCTTTCAAATATTTTCTTTAGTGAGATTATTATTATAATTTTTATGCTGCAAATTATTCAAGCATTCATACTCTTGAACCAACATTATTAAGTTTTCTTCATCCATAGTTTGGGATTATTGAACACAGTTGGGTTAGCAATGTTGGAATGTTCCGCACTCACTGTCAGATTGTAAATAAGAAGCTTCGTGAAGGTTTGCCGCTTGCGGAAGAAGCCAAAGTAGGGGAAACGACACTTTTGAAACGATCCAAGACGACACAGTCACAGCACGGCCTGAGCACAGTCCTATGAGTGTGAATCAAAAACGGTCTTACAAGGTAACTCATATGGGAATGACCTGTTCGAGATTGTTGGCAGCACGACACAGTCCTATCAGTGTGAATCAACCTTAACTGTTTCGTCTAGTCCCAGCTCAGTATTAGTGTCATTATTTTCATCATCTTCATTGTCATATTGATTCACCAGAGCTATGGTGCAATTGTCAGTCAGTCTTGGTGCTCGTCTTTATCCATCCATTCCCGTATATCCTCTTCATACACTTTTTCGCAGGCAGGAATTTGTTGTAACAATGGTAGCAGGTTATCACATTTTTCTTGTAACACAATGATGTGACATTAGGAGGAAGAAAAATTACTCTAATATCCCCACTTCACAGTTCATTCTCATCAGGATGAGTTGGGGCATTATCAAGGATAAGGACTGCTTTCCTTGGTAAATTTAGTATTTCAAAAAATGTTCTACTGTCTGAACAAATTCATTGAAAAACTAGCCGCTTATTCCATGTATTCTTTTGGTTCTTATACAATATTGGAAGAGCAGTAGTAGCTAGATTTTTCTCATGATTTTTTTAGCCTTTCCAATAAATACAAGTCTTAGTTCGTGGTTATGGTAGCATTACTGCAGGCTATAATCACAACTCTTTCCTTACTTGGCTTATACCTGGGAGCTGATTCCTCAGCACGTGAAGATAGAGTTTTTGAAGGCAGTATTTTATAATTTAAGCCTGTCTCATCAGTTATATATCTGCTCACCTGATAATCCTTCATTGTCAATGCATCAATGAAATTCTGTTTAAATTTCAGAATTACTTCAGAATTTGCTGATAATTTTTTGCCTCAGATATTGAGCTGCCTTATCTTGAATCATTTTTTCAGTAGTCAAGCTAGCCTATACTTGCGTAGAAATCAGGTTTCCCTCCAATAAATTCCTTTTGGAAAATTAGAGTGTTCTCATGGAGGATTGGCCCTGTGACAGGCATGCTCTTATTCCTGTGCTGTGTGGACCTTAAGAACAAACCTTCACTTACCTTTCCATATTCAAATATCTTCATTGTTTTTCTGTCCTTCAATCCTTCAATGGAGGCTCGTTCAGAACACCACTCTTCTGGCTCACTTCTTTTCCTCTTCCAATCACCAACTGTAACTAGCCCCACAAATAATTTTGCATTGACTCACAGTTGTCTAATCTTTATAAGTTTTTCTTCAATTGAAATACACACTTATTTCTTCTCTTTTCACATGCCAAGTTTTTGCCATAGTAAAATTATTACATTATTGGGAAAATACAAAAAAAAAAACTCAACCACAGTATGAACAAGTACAGTGTACACATTCACTAAGGCGGGTGAACAGAGCTAAAACCAAGGAGACAAGTCAGCTGTGGACAGTCAATTCTGCAGCTCAACCAAAAGCATCAGTCTACTCTCTTGACTTGATGAAGCTGTTTGTGACAGTAAAAGCTTGTCATTAAAAAAATCTAAACAATTTCTACTTCAGTATCACCAAGGTAAGTGTGCTGGCTATCCCTCCTAATTCAAACCATGATATATATAAAATTAATTTTAAAGATTATTATGGGTAACAAAACAACATTTTGGTTTTATGGGCAAAACATAATTTGAATATTTGGTTCCAAACTTGATTAGGTTATATGAGAAAGTTTGTACAATTGCGTTGTACCATTTATTTTATCTAATATAAATTTGACTACCTGTATGATATATTAGCATATATTAGACCAGGTTTAATACTATTGATAAAGATTAGTTTAGTCAGATTTTACTGTAGAAAGGATAGGAAAACCACATTGAGATTTACTAAGTGGAAAGACCCCCTTATCAATACACACAGAACTGACCTAAGTATTTAAAATGAACATGTAGCACTAACTTAATTTTGCTAATCATAACCATTTTAACACCTTAAAAAAATGATGTTTTATAATTTCTTTCTTTTAAATATCATTACCATAATAAATACTTGGACGAAGGTACAGGAATGGTGAATAGAAAATATTTAAAAGCGAACAAACCAATTTTGGCTTTTATAATGAAAAAAACACCATTCACACTTTTCATTGCTGCCACTGGACAAAGGGGTAATGGCTGCCTCTTAAAGAAAATCGATTGTTACCCCCAATCCCTCGACCTGGGTTTATCTTTTGGGAGGTTGCATTGTGCGTTTCACACTCCTCCCTGCTGAGTTCCAATAGAATGAAACCTAGATCGAAGAATTGGGTGGTAACGATCAATTTTCTTCAATAGGCAGCCATTATCTCTCTATCCAGTGGCAGCAATGTAAAGTGTGAAATGTGTTCTTTTCATTGTAGGAGCCCTATTGTGTTTGTTCCTTTTATGTTTTCTATCCACCTTTCCGGTCCTTTCTTCCAAATATATATTACAAACTAGTGAAACTACTTCAAAATAGATAAGAGGTTTTCCTTAAAGAGCTACATGACAAAGATTTTAAATAAATGCTTAAGAGTTTTGAGACCATTATTGATAGTAAAACTGCTGTAGTTTTGTTACAATATTTTCATGAGCTACACAAGCCAGACAATTGAGTGCTGTAGCTATGACTTGAAAAATACATATTTTTAACTAAGGTGTGCAACTTTTTTACATATATTTTACTAATTTTGATTGATTGATTTTCTACAAAATATTATACTGAAAATACATGAGCTTTTATGCTAATGATTTGCATAGATAAGATAAAACTCTTAGAGGTAAATTTAAGCTATAGAAAACTAGAAATATATTTTAGCCAATGATGGGCTTTATAATTTTTTGGCAGGGCAAAAAAATGTCTTACTGAAACTGCAACCTTTTAAGTCATCTGGATGTTTTCTAGCCTCTCAGCAGCAAAGATTCAAGTCTACGATTTTGGTGATTCTTTTTCTTTTTCCTGTAATAAATGTAAGTGTTACAAATATTGTTCTCTAGTTTTAATTTGTCTGTCCGAAATTTTTTTTATCTCAATTTCTTCTTTTCTGAATTAATACATTTTTTTTGTTCGAACCCAGATCATCCAGAAGTAATTTTTTTGGTCAAAAAATTATATTTTTAAAATATGGATTTTTAAATAGGCCCATATCCAATATAAACTGTAATTTAAAAAAAATCAAACAATGCGGAAGTATTGAGGGTTTATTTTACAATAAAATGATATCTTAAAATGGAATAAAATTAAGCAAATTTGGAATTTTCGAGAAAAAATATATCAAAAATCCTGATTAGTCAAATTTTTTAATTTTGTAAAAATCTTCCAGTTCAGTTTAAGCTGCTACTAAAACGGTAAAACTTGACTCAAACTCAATTTTTCAATTACTCGCAACCAAATTTTAGCGAACTTGCACATCCCTAAGTAATGAGAACTAAGCTAATAGGAAAGAGCTGAAAAGACCTAAAAAGAAGTGCATTAACATTTGTCTGGGATAGGGTTATAAGAAATACTCCAAGGCCCCAGATCTAGACTCTGTGCATTCTGCAACACACACTTTAGAATACTCAACACTGCTATTAATCTATGGAATTTTAAGGCACATCAACAGGTATAGTAATAACCGGACTATTGTAAACAACATAAAACCCAAATAAATGTACACCCCTTTTACTTCTTCTATTAGTCAATAACTTCAAAAGTTATTATGGCTAATCTCTTATTTGTAAAATTGCAACAATTTTTTTAATGAAGTTCCAAATTATTTTCAAGGCACAGTCAGCTACACAGCTACCTAGCTGTGTAATAATAAAACTTATTAAATAAACAGTTTGTAATAATTATATTATAACAAACTTAACATATGAAGCTATTTGATCTGTGGATGGCCGGCAATTGGTCCAGCATAATTCTAAAGCCTGTGAACCTTCACCCTCATCGTCCAATTCCAACTGAATTTTATTTTCGTTAAGAAATAGTTGGTTCTGTTAACGTTTATTTTAAAAATACATTAGTTCTTATCTCTTTTAATATACTGTAGGCTACGTATATACAATCTATAGGTGCTAGAAGTTCACTTTTTAATTTCATGACACCAATTTTGTAATAAAAAATAAAAGCCTCAACTGTAAAAAATCCTGTGATTACCTAAATAAATACCACTTTTTAAATCATCCATTTATAATAGTGATTAATAAGAAGAAAATTGATAAAGGCATATCATAATCATCATTAAATTGGCATAAATCAATTATTTAATAGCCACTAGGCTTAATGATCACTTCTTCGAATTTGGTAGATATTTTGAAAGTAGTTAAGTCCAACAGCATGTCTTGAAAGACAATGAAGAAAACTTCAACCTTCCCGTTGATTCCAACATATTAGTCATCCAAGTGTAAACTTTAAAACATTTAAGCCATCAACATTTCTAAAGGTGAGCCAAATAATGTTCAAAATACTAAAATATATACTTCCTATCTCATAAATGATAAAATTGCATCACATCAATAAAACTTTCCAACCTGTAAAATGAAGAGATATTTGTTGTCTGGGTGTTCTCCTGGCCCTTCTGGTTCCTGCATGCACAAAAAATCAAATATCAAATTAATCTACATAGCGGCCTACTTTTCTTTATCATATTTGCTTTTTTAAATACCTTTGTTTCATAAATAGCTAAGACTTTTAAAATTAAATCTGCATAGGTGAGTCCTTAACCCTTTATAGGGTAAAACTTTTTATTTTCAATAATATTTCATCGTTCACCTGAAATATTGAAAAAAATGGGTGGTTAAATTATCGACCACACTGTTTAGGGTTTTGTTAAGACACAAAAGTTCAATTGATCAATAAATTGACGACAGTTGATAAATTATAAATAAAATAAGGATTTCAATTAGTTTTTTTATGAAAAATTGCAAACAATAAAAACATACTTACATTACTAATACAAAAATTAGCTATTTAAGAAAATAAAGAACATTGCATAAAATTCAAAAGTAACACAAAACTACACTGCAGGAGTAAATTGTATAAATTAATCATAAGTAGAAATATAAATTTCATGAGTAATATATCTTCATAAAAACATAGGTAAACCTAAAAATAACTGTTTATTTTAATTGTAATAACATGAACATCATTTTCTGTTGTGATATGGAAAAAAACATCCTTTACATAGAGCAACCTGTCACGTATTACAGGTCAACTTGCTTCTTTTAGGTTTAGCACGTGTGCTACACATTGCACATCATCTTGATGTACCTGGCACAGGCATATGATTAGAGATATTTTCAAATTGTTGCGCTTTAGGTTCAGGTCCTTTGTTTTTCCTTAGAACATGTCTCCAATAAGTTTATTAGTAAGAGTACTTCTGGAAATGAGGTGAGACTTAGGTTTTCCACGGTCTGTTAGAGAATTTGTTTCTTTATACAAAATATATGCATTTACAATCATAGCGTCAACAAGGAATTACCAGATTTTCAACCACCAGCGCCTTGACTTCCATGCGATTTCATACTAAGAATGGTACTGGCCAAATTTATCTACCCCACCCATGTAGTTGTTATAATCAGCAACTGGCTTAGGAGAAGTTATGTTCTCTTTCCTTCCTTGTTTATTTCTCCTGGTAACCACAGACTTCACTGCGGGGCTGTGCATGTTACTAGTTACAACAGCCTTTGAACCTCTGCCCTTCCACTTTGTGACAGAAATATCATTTGCCATGACAGTATCTGACTGTCCATGTGTCAATTCCTTATCAGTAGCAAGTAGTTCTGTAAAAAAAATCTTGTCTGGAGAATATCCCCACAACCAAACAGACCACGAATTAACAATTTTGCAAACAATCACAAACTCGAGAAAAATCTATCAAAAAATAGATGATAATCAAGATGTTCGAATAGTGTACCAGAACACCTTCTTCCTTTGAATTTATTGTTTTACCCTGATAGATTTTAAAATTTAACATGTAGCCACTTACTGCACAACACAATACAAATATTTTGAAAGAAGAGCCACACACTAACACATAGATAAATAAATGGTTGAATATTCAACCACAATAACTGATACTCTCTGTTGGGAAATAATGTAACTACATAGAGGTTCATATATTGACCAGAGACCATACCAGTAGACAACCAAACCAAGAAAGTTGAATCTAGACCGCTAATGGGTAAGACCCTTGTACTAGGTGATAAATCCTGAAAACTTTGCTCGATCCATTGTTTTAAAAATAAAGTAGGCACCCTAGAGCTATTTGGTACTCTATTAAACTTGAAACTCACCAATAAAGAGGCATTTCCTAGGCCTATTTTTAGTGCCATTATTGCACTCTTTGTTTTTATGAGACATTACCTACTTTTATCTCCGTGACACTTAACGGCGGTGGATTTGTTTTGTTCCCAGTAGCAGACTGCGCCTTTAACAACTCTGCTAGCTGGGTTCTAGTCTTTTTCTTTAAATCAAGCCATACCTATCAAACATGTATTCCAGTTGACAAATTACAAGTGAATATAAGGTGATTTATTAATGTTTATGATTGAGATATTTTAAGTCTAAAGAAACAATGGAAACAAATTTAAAATAGATGGTCTAATTTTTATAACTGTAAATATACTGAAACGTTGTAAACTAAACATACAGTATTAAATAAATATGAATTGGGAAACCTTTGGTTTGATGCTATCTGTATTGTCTTGATAAAAGTTGCTAATCTACTCAGGGCAATCATATATATCATATCATAATATATTTATTGGGTTTTTAAGTTTTTTCAACACTTAGCTAAGCTAGGTTTAATAATTAGTTTTGGTTGTAAAAAAAATTGAAAATAAAATTCTTACATAGGTACTCAGAACTTAGGATTACATTTTATTTTTAAAATACCTTAACAATAATTTACCGTTTTAAATTTGTATCTGGGCTCGACAGTGCCATATTGATAGTAGTGTGCCTAATGCCTCCCACACATATTTTAGGCCAATAGAGCCGGGGGACCCACTAAAACTAGGCCTACCAGTTACAAAAACGGCATGGCAAGCTAGGTATTCCAAAAAGCTCAGAAAAAATTGGCTTTGAGTGTAACTTTGCACTCGAGCCTTCTTGATGTATGTAAAGTCAAAAACATTTGTTAAAAAATATGCAGTTTTTATTTAGCTTTATTATTAGTTCGTATGAAAATGATTACAAAATAAACCTCATCTACTCTATTTAGCCTACCTTAAAATAATTGCAAAGTAAGTTACGACCTCGTCTACCTTACAAGCGTTTAAATAAAAATAACTTTTACAACTAGTTTTTAAAAAAGGTTTAAAAATAATTGTTTAATAAACTTAAAATACCTAACAAAAAGTCGATAAAAAGACAGCCTAGTACTGATATACATGCATATTTGAAAAGGCTTAAACATCAAATAGTGTCACAATACTTTAAAAATAATTAACGAAATATATCTACTTTAAAGAATTTGTATTTTCCATAATAACAAAATGTAATTCAGATTGTGAGATATTTCAAAGCCAAAGGCAGAATTTTTTTTGAGAAAAAATATAAGAATAACGCACACGAATATCATAATTCTAGAAATAAATTAACCTAATTTTTAGCCATTAAATTTCTTCTTTGGAAAAGTGTTGCCAACTGTTGACGCTATTATATAACTGGATGAATATATGCAGCTAAAGTTTTTGAGCTCTCGTCCACATTGATGATTGATCTCATAGATGGACGTCTACGGCAAAAATTTTCGAGCTGTCGTCAGCACACCATTATTCAAAAGAGAAGGAAACCTTCGGGTATCTCTTTCTCTCTTACACACATAAAAGGCAACGTGGCATTTCGACATCATTCGCTAATTTTTATGAATATATGAGATATATCAATGTATGATTAGTTAAACTAAATAAATGGATTGATAAAAAGTTTGAAGAGCATAACTAAGTTTTACCATAAAAACACTTCACAGAGCTTCAAAAAGTGTTTAGTATTTATTAATTTTCCCAATCCTTCGGCAGCTAGGGGATTATCTTACTATGAAAAAAAAAACTTCAGAGAGCGTCTAGAACCGTTTTCATTTATAATGTTTTCTAGCTTACAGCAATTGGGGGATGTGCCCCGCCCCCTTCCCCAAATTATTGTCTGGCTACGGCCTTGAGTATAAGTCTAAAATCTATTTTGTAGGATGATGGGTTGGAGGGTGAAAGGCATGGTTTCACAACCAAACTACAACAGTGTAAGTTGACATCAGCATCTTCCAAAATATAGTGCCTAGTTTAGGGAGCACAACACTTCATTGACAATGGTCCGATTTATGACTGCCTGCCACTCAGTTAATCCTATTGTTACTCGGGTACAAAGATGTCTTGAATTGTACTGTGGTTTTACTGTAAAAGTAAATTAAACCAAGGTAGTAACTTTTATATTTCTTGCAGATTTATTAACTGAGCTGACCAGGACCTTTAATTTTTTTGTTTAGAAGTGTTTCATACTTCCATTTTTTAGTGAAAATAATATCATGCAAGATTGTAATAATTAACACTAACCTGATTTATTGCCTAAATAATATAACTAATACAACTGTAAAAAAAAATCTTTATTCACACCGTATCAAAATAAATCTAGTTAAATGTGTGTATTTTTTCTACCGTAATAATGTTAATAGCTTCTTTACAAATTATGTGTTCCCTAACAGATGAATCAGATGGATTATTAATAAATATCTGAAAAATAGTTGAAATAATATTGTGATTCTTATATGCCTATAAGTTAATTTATATTTTCAGAATATATATATATATTTTTTTCAGAATATATATATATATATATATATATATATTAACTGTTGGATCAATACAAAGCTTGAACAATGTTGTATATATTTAAAAAAATACTACACATTGGATAATAATCACCAGATACACGCCTATCACCGATGTTTCCTGACGATGTTTCCCGTGTGTCTGGATACACGAAAACATCGCCCGAGTGTCTGGTGGTAAAAGACCAAAGAATGTTGCCAGTGCCTCGGTCTCACACCTAAAATGGAAAATATCGCTCAGTGTGTACGCACGCGCAAACATCAGTGGGCAACTTTTGAATTTTAATCAGTTGATTTATATTCCTCGTCCTAGAAGTAGTATCTTAGTAGTGTTATGGTGGTGATTTTATTGTGGCTGTGGTTACTACGGATTTTTAAACAAGCATCCATTATTCAACTATACCTCTGATTATAGTCATCTTAATTCTCCCCCCGTCTTAAAAACTCTCTTTATCACCAACTTTTTGTTTTATTTTGCTTTTAGAAACATTTAATTACGATGAATGCCGCAGCAACACCAGTAGCGTGTGCGGATTCATCGCAAAAGGAACGAGGACTGGTGAGATGTGTCTGCTCGGTGTGGACCATTGACCAGTGGTGGAGACTTGTGTCCGGACACAAGTTGGTGTGTGCGCCGACGATGTTGCTGAGTCACTGGATACTTGTATCTGGTAATTATCGCCCAGTATGTATGGGGCTTTACTGATGCTATTTGTATGATCATCAATTAAATTAAAGTCAATGAAGGGTATTTAAATGAAATACTCTATAATAGATCAAATATAAATCCCTATGAAAGTGTGAAATTGTTCCTCAATTAAATATTTCAACTTTTATTTATATACTTTCTCGTTTTTTAGTTAATAATTTTTGCCCCTGTCCCCCACCATCTTCAATAAAAAAAATCCTGCCCCCTTTTGAGCTAGGGGCTACTTGCCTGCATAATTTCAGATTCCTAGGTATTCTGGGCTCACTTTTTTTTGTCCACTTCATTTTGGGCCACCTTAGATACTTTCTAGTTCAAACTACCCATTTAAGGTTTTTTTATAAGAGGAAGAACATGCATCTTTCTATGACATTGAATAGAGCTCCATTTGCAGATTTTGATTTTTTGAAACACACTCCTCCTTTTAAAGGCCCATTGTAATCTTCTGTCAATAAGAAAGGCTGCATTATAATTGTGGGTTAAAGGCTACCTGCCAGCCAAATTTCAGACTTTCTGTGATTTGGAAAAGGATTCATTTGCAGATTTTGCTCTTTTGGAACACCCTACCCAATTTGTCCCACTAGAAATCTGTTACTCTAAAAAACCAAACAATGAAAATATCTTGGATCTACTTTGGATTATACTTAATAAACTCATAAAATAGGAACGATAAGTATTTTTAATTGTGTTTAAAATATTGTTTCGAGTTGGATAAAAAGAAATTATTAAAAAAAAATTAAGTAGTATGATAAAACTTAAGTTTACGTTATTTTAAATGTAATATATAACAGGTAATTAAAGATCTTTACATTTATAATAAAACAGTGATCTTTTACAAGGGTTGGCAACCCAAAACCCAAACACATGGATTTCGAACTGTCATCCAGGTAAAAACCTATCGTGAACAATCTGTATCTTTGAGCTAACACCAATATTTTTCATCTCTTTCCTCCCTTACATTTCTTTCTTTTTGCAACAACAGTCAAACGCGTACTTACTTTTCTTGCCATTCTTCTCAAATCACAATAACGCAGAACAATAAACAATACCTCACAGATATCAGTGTAAAGAAAACACTCCTTCAGCGCCTAAAGAGAGCCGTCACTCTTTAGAAGGAATGGCGGCCATGTTCATTCAACTTCTAGTGCCAGTCTGTCTGGTGGACGACCAAAGTATCCATCCGCGCCAACAAGAATAGATGAATCACGGAAACTGTAGATGGCGATAGAAACCGGATATGTCTTGTGGAAAAATCATACTTTTGGAAATTTAAGTTTTCTCGAGAAAGAGATAAATTTTTATGTTGGTATTTTCAACACCCCTCCTAAGATAATGTATCAATGTTTATTTATTGTTACATTTTCTTATTTTTTGTTATGCATCCACCAGTTTTCTAATGAAAAATGTCAAGTTTATCGATATTTGAACAATGTTAATATTATACAGGAGATGTGTGTATATAAAAAGTATAACTTAATTAACATGCTTCTATTATTGAACAGACCGTTTTCGAAAAGAAAATTGCTAAACAAAAATTCTTGAAGATACCCGTTTGTTCCCACGGCTCTCCATTTCCACGCCAATTGAAAAGGGCCAGAGTAATAAAAAATACCGTAACAAAGAAGGGAAGTACACCCTTACGTTTCTTTGACTACGCAGGCCTATTCAACCCAACTTGCTCTTTTTCTTGGTTTTGGAGATGTACCTGTGGCCGTAGTCACCTATTATTAGGAGTAAGAGTAGGAGTAGGAGTAGGAGATTTAGGGATATATAAACTGAAAAAACTTTTCAATCATTTTCACGCATATTTAGGTTTCGTGAACCCAAAAGGGTTGAAGTAATTTTGTTACCATTTTGTTTTGTATGTTTCAACAATGTAAATCCATTGAATGTAAAGAATTAATAAATTGCTTATGAAAGAAAGAAATAATAGATTTTTTTAGTACCGCATCTTACTACCCGTTCGGATTACACGCTTACGTATTAACTACTCTAATAGGTTATAAGGATGGGGAGGGTTATAATTATAGGAAGTGTACCCTCATTGGCGCAGAGGCAGAGTGTAAAACAATTTTTGAAAAAACCACCCTCAGTATATGTGACCTATATTCGAACCTCGATCTGCCCGTCATCAGTCATCTAAAGTCTGTTCAGCGTAGGAATTGTTTTCTGAAAGGCCTTTCTCCCTACAAGAAATCTATTATATAGTATGATATTGGTAGGAAAAAAGACCTTTCAGAGAGTAATTCCTACTGCGAGAGTAGCGCGTTACAATAGGTTCACACCTTGCGGTTTACCGAGACGTTGTTCTTATGCGGTTTTCAGTGGTGTATGCAACGATATCCGTGTGTTCTCCCTATACGGTAAAATACAATGTGGTAAAGAAAACCGAAACGGCTGCAGTGGCTTTAGTATCTAAACGAAATAATTCACACATCTCATTTTTAATACCGTACACCGCCCGCGCGCCAAATGCGGAGGGAGGGGGTTAAGTCGGGCAGTCGTAGCACTTGCCTAGACGTGTTTAGACGTGTTTTCATAATGGATAAAATTAATGTGGAATTACTTATAGCACTGATTGAAGAAAGACCCGTCATATAGAATACAAAATTAGAAATATATAAAAACAAAGTCTTACGTGAAACGGCATGGAGGGAGATTTGTGTAATAATGAAAGAAGATTTCCAAAAAATTGATAAAAACCAAATACAAGAATTTGGTAAGTTTTATCATTGATTTATTACACAGCATAATTTATTAATTAGTCAAACTAATAACTTCATTTTGCCACGGAATGATCCATATTTAGACAAGAAATAATCGCCAAACATATTTCTAATTGTATTAGCTGTAATTCCACCGTCTTCGTTGTTCCCCTGGCGTGTTTTGAAAGCACACATTTTCATTTTGATCATTAAGATTTTCTAAACTCAGTCCATCCTTTTCTATAATGAAGTTATGTAAAACAGTGCATGCTTTAATTATTTGAACCACCGTGTCATAATTTACGTCCAATGGCCTATGAAAAATTCTCCATTTGTTTGCAAGGATACCAAAAGTGAATTCCACATTCCTTCTAGTTCTTGTCAAACGATAAGTATAAACTATTTTTTTGTAGTCTAAGTGTGTTCCACCAAAATGTCTCAATAAATGTTCACTCAATGCGAAACTTTCATCGACAATAAAAACGCAGGGAACGTTTTCTTGAGAATTTGGGTGAAAAGGATTCGGTTATGCTACTTACAAAATACCACATCTCAATTTTCCCCAGAAGTTTGTACTTTTAAAAATTGAATAATCGCAGTCTTTACCATAATATAAAGTACTTACAAAGATGAATCTGTAATTAGAGCTCACAACAGCAAACAAGGCAATTGAAAAGTACTCATTTTGATTGAAAAACATTGATCCACTGTTTGATGGTTTTCTAACTCTAATATGGTTTCCATCTATGGCACCAATACAGTGGGGGAAATCAGCATTTGTTTTAAAACCATTTATTATTTGTTCCCATTCCTGAGCTGTAGAAAGGTGCATAAATTAATCACATAAATGGCTCCATATTTTGAGCGTCACTTCTTTAATGAGAGCGTTGATTGTTGAGATGCCAACTCTGAATGAATAATGTACATTTTTATATCAACATCCAGAAGCCATATATTTGAAAAAAACAAAAACAAAAAAACAATAATAATATCTGATTATTTTGTAGATAGATTAATTCTGAAAAATGGACACAGATTTGAGACAGCTGTATTAAAGATAGTAAAAAGAGGAAAGATCAAACAAAATCTGGTTCCTCTGCTAGTAAATAAAAACCATATAAATATTCTGATCAGATGTCATTCCTCAAGGAAGTTACTGATACAACAGTGGGTGAAGAAAGCGGAGAAACTAATGAAAGTGGAGAAGGAAGCGCAAGCCACGTTGAAGAGGGGACTGAAAATGCAACAAGTGCAGAAATAAAAAACAATAGACGGGAGAAAAATACAAAGAAAGGAAGGAAGTACAGAGATATCGGACAAAAGAAGGAAAAGTACAAAGTTGAAGAGGACACAAAACGAGGTCGACGATAAAAGGATCAAATTTCTAGATAATGTTAGCAGCACTAAGTCTTTTACCCCTTACTTCAACGCTCAACACTGATGAAATCCTTCAATTTCAAGCGGGTATCATTAACCTATTACAAAGTTATAACTAAAGACTTAGATAGTTATTAATACAAATATTAACGAGAAAGAAAAAGCTAAAAAGTTAAATCAATGGAAAGTGATTA
>CABFVX010008844.1:0-21570 GCA_902151425.1 Timema shepardi | reverse complement strand
GCTACCATTCAGAAATGGATACAATTCAGGATTTTGTGGGTATTATGATAATGGATACAAATCAGACTTTTTATTTGTGGTGCTTGCTTAAGAAATGTCTGAATGGCTGCCATTCAGAGTGGATACAATTCAGCTCCCCCCAAAGGAAGGGCCAATCAACGGAGTCACCAGACTACATGCTTGGCATACGGATGAGGAGATGCTTTAAAAAAACATCTTAGACCTAGATATTTGTAGAAAGTGAAAACAGCTTTTATCAGGTTACACATGTTGACAGTAATAATCGTTTCAGTTGGAGAAAGAAGACAAAAACACCATAGCAAAGTGTTATAAATAAAACATTATTGTACTAATAGTATATGAGGAAAAATGTAGGAAAGGAAGGTATATGTGTTATTAGTTATGAAATGAGTTTAACATAAAATTTTAAAAATGTGTTAATTCCGACAGACCTGTAACGGCATGTTTTGGTCGAGAAGCAGTTCTGCCAAAACCAGGGGTGTCTTGGACTTGACCTCGAGACGTTCAGCTTCCCCAACCAGTTCTTTGTGGGAGGTGTCAAGAGCGCCTGCATCTCGTCGCACCTTGATGAATTCATACAAAATGTCCATACGTTCTTTCTCAGTCTTTTCAAGGTCGTCAGAGATGGTCATTCCCTTGGCGCCATCTGTGAGATCCTGCATACGGGCCCGAACCGCTTCCTCGGACACATCCACTACCCAGTTAGCATCATCATCATCCTGGAGAAAAACATTATGGGGTTTCAAAGGTCAAGGCCACCCTCAGAGAACTGCCAAATATTTATATTTAAAAAAATTTCAAATCTAAAAATAATAATTAGTTTAAGAGCAAATAGCCCCCACTAAGGTAAGCTACAAACAATTTAGTAAGAAGAATTAGGTGTCAAATGATTACTCATTTTGGACAATATTTTAATACACACCATTAAAGTTTGAAGCAAATCATCAGTTTGTTTATAGTGCACATTACTCTCCCACAATGATATAATTGATTCCTCATTCCAATCACTCTCAGTGTCTGCCTTATACAAGATGTCTTCATTACAGCTCAGGTGTATAATAGTTCTAATCACGGAGGATTGTGGGTGCCAAGGAACCAACTTTACATTATCACAACTCATTTACTCCTAAATGTGTTTATAAATTAATACAACCAATTTAAGTATTTCCTGGTTAGTGATTGGTTTTATAACAAAATAAAAGCCGCATTGTGTTCTAATGCTTCACATTCGTGTTGGACTGGATTGCAGGCGATGGGAAAAACAAGGTTTGAATCTCGGTCAGGACTGCCTTAAACACAAATGTGTCTACATTTCCTCCAACATTCTACCTTCATTATTCCTAAAAGATGATTAGTACATGCATACATCTCAAACAGATACTTAAGAAGTGTTTGAGAAGAAAACAAAACACACACACCCTATAGTTATTAAGATGCCACATATCTGGTGTGATTAAAGTTTCATTAATCACTTCCCAGCAACAATCATGCTTAAAATGAAATAATAACAAATCTATATATTAATAGCAAAACACAAGCACTAAACTGATCTTGTGGCAGTGTCCCAATCTAAATTGATTATTGAACTGGATAACTAGCGTTTACCTCGGCCAGTTTATTAGGGGCCTCGACCATTTGTTCTCCATCATCAGACGTGCGGTCCTCCCCGTTTGTGCCATTGGTCTCGCCATTCTTTTTAGTGGAACGCTTGGCTCGCTTGCCTTCAGTTAGAGAAGAGCCTTGGGCTGCTGGGTTTGTGTCTACAAAAAAGATTTCATTTTCTTTTGTTTTTATTTACCTACTTTTTCTCCACCCTGTTTGTAGTTGACTTCTACAACACAGTTGAAAGAGAGTAGCAATGCAATTTTTATTGTTAGGTCTCGAACTTTACCAGACTTTACAGACATTTAAAAAAAAATCCCCACTTATGACTCCTGGATAAATATTAATCTGCTAGATAAATATTTCTATCTGGTGGATAAGTTAAAAGTGAGTCTTATGACTGCCAGATAAAATGTATTTATCAATCACATTTCTATCGGGTGGATTAACTACCTGATAGCTTTTATCTGGAAGTTAAAATAGTTGTTGCGTATTGGTTGACGCGCTATTTTTAATGAAGTTTCACCTATTACAATCTGTTTTTAGGTTAAAATCTTGGTTCACGTGTTTAGTAAGCACAGGCCCAGGGCTAAATATATAAAGTTAGATTTAATTCACAATTTTATATAAACTGACAAGCTATTTGTAGTTATTTTTATATAAGAACAAATGACCAAAATGTGAGTACCATACATGAAATTTTGTAAACATTGTACCCAACTATTACCTACATTTTGGCAGACACCAAAATTAGTACTTGCAAAATAACTTAGCTTTTGGGCTCACGTGACGCCATCTGTTTCCTCGCACTAATTTAGCTGCCATTATTTAACAAATTTTGAGCGTTCTCACCCCTCGCTAGGTTGTAGCGCTATCAGCAGGGTTTATACACATGCACAGAAGAGTAAAAACAGTACGGACCATGCATGTTCTGAATAAAAATATATTTATCCGACAGATAAATTCAGTTCATAAGACGCGTAAATCACATTAAAGTGATTGGTAACCTTTATCTGGTAAACTTTAAAATCTATTTTACAGCCTTACTTAATGAATGGCTTTTTTTTTTTGTTTTGTTTATTACATTTACCACATATTTTGAAACGTTCCTAAGGTACTAAACATCAACATTCTTATAAGTTCTTCAGTTATAGTCAGTAGTTAATGTTTTATGTATTATTTGTGTCCTTGAGTAAATGTGGTATGAAACAAATCAATCTTATGTTAGCAGAATGCTATATTTAGGCAATGCATTTTGAAACTAAGAAATTAAATTTCTCCTTTTTGTTTAAATTTTTACAAGCAGAATTAGTTAAGTATATTAAATTCCCTGACTTGCCCAGGTTTTCTTTGACTATAGCCACCACATGCACCACACATACATGTAATTTCTCAAATAAGGACCATCATGATGCCAACCAAAGAGCAGTTAGAATAGCAATTGCACTAATCGATATTTACACTACCAATTATCGAGTCAATTAGATATCTAACTACAAGTTTGTATCGTATGGCTAATTGAAATAAATAAAAAGTTTTCAAACACAACTTTCATCTGAAGGAGTTTATGGACAAATGAAATGCACCCCCAACAATTACCCCCCAATAATAAAATTAAAATGTTTTAGTGTATAATTTTTTTAAATGATGCCAACAATAGGTTTACTATCTGTAAATTAGATTGTCAATTTGTTTCTAAGAGTTGCCGTCTCATATTGAGAGAGCTCAACTGCTTCAACTATATTCGTTGGTTCAGAAATCTATTTAAGTTACCAGATACTATTATGAATGAAGGACACTTGCGTTAGTTTAGAGCAATAACCAAATACAAGCAGATATACCAACCCAGCTAACAAAATACTATTATGACACTAGACAGAGAATGTAAGAAAAAACAAAAGATCTTGAGAATTCGCAAACAATAACATTATTTTAGTTGCAGATTTTGTTAGAATAAAGTTTAAATAATTCAAGTCATTTTCAACACAAAGTTTACACAATATTTCAATTTTATTACTTTAATAAAGATAGATCACTTACATTTAATATAAAGTTTTTATAGTAATAGCTCTGCTCAGTTGTTAAAAAATATCAACAGCATTCTTTTCAGTCGGGAAAAGAAGACCAAATAACAATCATCATAGCAAAGAATACTTGTGTGGAAAAGGTTTTCAAATCATCTTAATATGGTGGTACTACTTGCCAGATTGTGTGAGTTTTTCAATGTGTGTGCGGGGGTTGGAATTTTAAATGTTTCTAATGACTGGAAGAATGGTGTCATTCATTGTTCCTTTATACAAAGGCAAAAGCAGTAAAAGTGAATGCAAGAATTATAGGGCAATTAGTTTTTTGAGTATTCCAGGTAAAAAATGTGTGTGTGTTCTAGTTGAAACAGCAGGCAAGATTTGGGGCGTGAAATGTGGTTTTGTGCCAGAGGTGCTGCATGGACCAGATATTTGCTTTGCAGCAAGTGATTGAGAAATGTATGTCAGTAAGGAAGAAAGTTTATTCTGCATTTGTTGATCTGGAAAAGCGTATGATCAGGTGAATAAGATTATGTTAAGGAGTGTTCTGAGAGTATGGTGTGGATGCATGGTTAGTAAGTGTGATCAAGCCAGTCTCTGATGGAAGTAAAGTGTATGTTAAGAGTGGAAGGAGCTTTGAGTGAATGGTTTGGCACTGAACAGGTTGTGTTATGTCTCCATGGTTGTTTAAAGTAATCATGGAAGTGTATGAGGGATGCTTGTGACGACACGGTTGGCATACAAATGGACAATTGAACGCGAGAGTGCTGTTATATGCACATAATCTCATATTAATGACTGATAATGAAATGCTAACTTATCTATTACTATCTCTGATATAAAAGCAATTAGATCCAAATCCAAATCTTAACATTTATGTAATAGATGGGTCTACAAGATGAAAGCAACTGAAGTTTCGAGTAGGCAGCTACTTAACGGAGGATAAGGTTAGTTTGACTTTAATAAATTAATAAAAAATGTTTGAAATTTAAATACCAAACATGATTTTGATGGCCAGCCCTTAGTTGTGGTTTTTTTTAAATATATTTTTTCCCGGCCAAATTTGGGAACTACAAAATTCTCAAATTTTTTCCTAATGTTCGGGATCTTGCACAACCCTAGTTTATAGGTACTAATTTGAGAATAAGGAAAAACTATTTTTAAGATGATAATCTTTTGAGTGGAAAATCAAAAAATATATAAAACAATTGATTGTTCAAATCACAAATGATAAATAAATAGCTTATGGGTTATGATAGTTTTTTTTACATTCATTGTTTCCAGCCTGTGGCCCGGGTAGGTTTTTTATTCAAGCCATATATTTTCCACTACTGGCAGGATAGACCTGTTATAGATTCATATGCCTTATAATCTAACTCAAAACTAGAACAGACAACATCTACTCCCCCCGTTAAGTCATCACTGTGAAAGGATAAACTCACATTTCATCAATGATACATTTTTCGTTTATGCTGGGAATCAAACCCGGGACCCTTAGCTTAGTTGACAGACATGTTACCAATTGAGCTAAGGTGTCTGATGAACATAACATTCAAATATTTAAATGCGAAACATATGAATTAACTCACCTCTTACACACACCATATTAGTTTATTTAGCAACAAAGTTGTTATCTAATAGTTTAATAAATGTTTATCACATAAAGTTTAAAACATATTTTAGTTTTATTTTATCAAGAAAGATAGCAAACCAAATATTAAATAACAAATTTCTTCAAAAACAATCAATGTGATAATATTTGAATGTAATGCAATTTTAATAATATATTTTCATTAGTAATAGCTCTGCTCAGTTGTTAAAAAATATCAACAGCATTCTTTTCAGTTGGGAAAAGAAGACCAAATAACAATCATCATAGCAAAGAATACTTGTGTGGAAAAGGTTTGCAAACTCTCTTAACATGGGTACTCATTTTCAATACTTATTAGAAGTTTGTTATTTATGATAAAATAAGGAATACCTATCGTTGGAGGATGAAATTAGTTTTCTTTAGGGCAACACATTTAATTAAACTCACTTGGCGGGTTTTTAAGAATATAAGTGTTGAGCTTGTGGTTGAATTCAAGCGGGCCATGGAAACCACATGCCATGCATCCCTGACTGATGGTTCCCTTCTTCTGGCTGATTAGCAGGTTGGTCTCTGGGTTGTCACACTCGGGACAAAGCACAAATTTGCGAATGAAGCCATCCAGTAGGTCCTGGAGTCTGCTGGCATCGTGTGATCCGTTCACAATGAACCGGTCATTTTTAAAATCAAACTGGGTCTGCGCACCCAGCTCACAGCCAAAATACTTGGTGGGGTCTAAAAAAAAGTGCAATTTCACAAGACTTTTTACTTTCACATTAAAGTTACACACTTAATAAATTTTAATTTGCACAGTTTTGTATGAAATTTTCTACAAAGGATAGGTTGATTATGAATAATTGCATACAAATATACCATAACATTTTCATGGTGATCTGGTTCTCTAAACTAGTATCGGCGGTTGTCATAATTGGAGTAGATACATTTTTAAATAGTACCTGTTATTTATTTATAAGAAAGGAAAGAAAATATACATTAATCTATTGAATGTATTAGGAACTAAAGTTTTCGGCTTTATTTTAATTTAAATTGATAAGAATAGTGAAAAAATTAGCCTAATTTTTTAATTGTAACAAGACTAAAAGCAGAGAGAGAGACTTAAAAGTGATTATGAAAGAGTACAAGATAAGAAGAGGTAGAGAGAAAGAGATGGGGAAGGTGCAAGAAGTTCGGAAGATAATAAAAGTGCACAATTAAAAAAGGAGAAATCCCACGCTAGACAGGAGGGAACAACACTTGTGACAGTAGGGAAAGAGCACATGATACAAATTAACAAGATAAGACTGCAGCTGTCACTTTTCATCAATATTTTCAATACTTATAATAATTATTAATTATACTAATAAAACTTTTACATAATTTTTGTTTTCTGGTGTATAATACATAATTTCGATGTGTTTTTTTATTATTGATAATAGATATACAAAGAGAATTTTGCTTATCACAGAAAAATTTAAAATCTGTTTTAATAATGTGTATAACTAGTGTTTAAAGAATAGTCTTGGTTATATTTATTCCTGTCAGTTGTTTCTTCTCCATTATCTAATTTTTTAATCTAACCAATTTATATTAAAAATAAAGTATAACACTTCTTCGCTATATTTTCTATGTGCATGTCAAAGGACCAAAAGAGATTTATTTTATAGGTATGTTTTCAGGCCGAGTCAGGTGAAAACAATTTTAGAAAAACTGAGCAGGAAGCCAAACATAGTCAAACAATTAATTTTCCAAATGATTAATTGAAGTGTTAATTATTTATACGAATGTGATCATACAACATGCTATTTAATGTAAAGAGTTGGAAAACCTTTCCCTCAGCCTAGCAATCAAGAGTTCTAGAATGCGTAGTGACTAACTACTATGTTCATCCACCAACTTTTAGTGGCCTTACTAAGTGTGAAAATGATGCAGATAATTTCCTTATGTATCTAGTGACTACTAATCGCAAGACTATACCACCATTAATTAAAAAGCTCTACTTTGGTTGCAAATTGGTAGCCAGGATAAACCTTAGGCTCTCCGAAGTCTATGTCGTTTGCTATACCAATGTTCTAGTTAGCCAAGATATCTAGTATTTCCTTGAAATCCAAATATAGTATTCAACATCCATTATTGTCTTCCACCAACGATCAAAACCTGCCAGTTTCTAAACCCCTAGAAACATGGACCATTGTTGATGACAATAAGTATGAGCTGGGTCCTCTAAAAAAACAAAAAATAAAGGATCCAGACTTTCAGCCATCTACACTAAATGAACCACATCTTATCTCACAGAGTGAGAAAGTGTGACTTAGTAAAGGACTTAACTAAAGGTAAAGCTGAATTGTTGTGATAACGATTTCAGGGCTTGAACCTGCTGAAGCAATATTTTGCTCAGCTGTTGATTTAGTTTACTGTACAGAATGATATGGTCATGACTGCTCACAACACCGATAAGTGGAGCCGTTGATGCATTAGAGCATAGTCTAAAATAAGTTCTTCATAATGGTAACAAACAGCACTTCATACCAATAACTTAAGCATTGCACATGAAAGACCTACTTTACAAAATAAAACTTCAAGAAGCATTATTGAAACATATGTGGTGTCTTAGTTAAAGCTATCTTGTTAGGCATGTAATTAGGATATATTGCTGCTTTATGTGTGAATGGGATAGCCAAGCCAAGAGCAAGCACCACTTATTGAAACTTTGGAATTAACACGGGAAACATGTTGTAAACACTCCAGACAGTCAATGCCACAAAAGTAATATTACCAGCAAACGTGATTTAGGAGGAAGAAGAAGAAAAAAAAGACAGCTATGAAGAAAGATGGCCCCTATCTTCTATATCGGCAGCAGAAATTCCACCACTTGAGTGAGGAAAAGATAAAAGAAGAGATTTTTGTTGGTCCACAAATAAGGAAACTTACCACAGATATAACTTCGGACTATTCTATGAATGAAGTTCAAATAGCAGTTTGATATGTATCCACCAATTTATTGGCAAACAATAAAGCAGACCCCTACCAGAATATAGTGGGAAATTTTTTCACTCATATAAACCAACATGTCACTAAAGATTCACTTTATACTTTCACATTTGTAATTTTTCCTCACAAAATCTTGGTGACATTAGTGACTAAAATGAGAGCATTTTCATCAATACATTATTGTTATGTAAAAACAGTACCAAGGAAAGTGGAGTGTTAAAATGCTGGAAGATTAACACTAGTCTTATCGGGGATATGCCTCGAGACTAATTGTGAACAGAAGTCCTTGGCTAAATAAAAATAAAAGTTAATAATTACTTTTAAAGGTATATTGCTTTCATATGTGAAACAAAATTATAAGTTTTTTTAAATTACCTACATATTTCTTTTTAACCAAGAGTAATAGATATATTCTGACAACATTTCTGTAAACAACAGAGAATTTATTTTTTTCAAAAATCTCATACATAAATTTTAAATCATAAAACAGTGTAACATAGTAAAATGTTAACAACGTTGACCACAAACAAAAATATTTTCTAAAAGGCCCTTCTTGTGATAATTGACTTGTATAAAGAACATGTTTTTAAGTTGCTAGCTTTCTTTAATCCACAATGACAATGGCTGGTATCATAAAGTCCTTCATGAAATGTAATTTACACCAATGTTATAATTGGTTTCCACAATATTATCATCGATTCCCCATTCCAATCACTCTCAGTGTCTGCCTTATACAAGATGTCTTCATTACAGCTCAGGTGTATAATAGTTATAATCACGGAGGATTGTGGGTGCCAAGGAATCAACTGTGGTTCAACTTAAATATTGCCCATTAAATAATAACAGAAAACTAGCTTTAGAGCAAACAACTTTTAGGTATCATTTAAATACAATGTACTCTCGCCTTTGCAAACACACTAAATATTTTCATTACACCTAAAAACTGAAAGCTTGTATTCAGCGAGATATTTTAACTAATTAAACAAATGTTGCTATCCACTTATTCACAACTTAACATTAGCTTGATAATTGTCTGGTATTTAATGTCTTGTGGCTTTGTGTAAATGTGGTATGGAAAAAAACTTAGCTACAACCATCTATGTTGAATGCCATATCTAAACAATTGCATTTCAGGGTAACACCAAGAAACCAAATCTCTTAATTTTGTTCGAATGTGTAGGTGCAGAATCAGAAAAATAGTTGTGATATTCCCTGATTTTTAGTTATTTTTAATTAAATTCCCTGACATTTCTATGTTTTCTCTAACATCAACAAATTTCTTGACTTTTCCAGATTTTCTTTGGAGCCACCCTGGTAAAGTACATATATTTAATAAATAACTATTTTATAATTATATTAAGAAGTGTAGAGATATTTATTCAAGCCCAAATAATCTACAACCAAGTTTTGTCCTTATTGTGCTAACACTATTTTAGAAGTTATGACAATACTCACAGGTAGCCGGTCTGCCAATAGCCTTGGCTACATCCGCCATGTTGACAATGACAGTCTTGATGCCATTGCCTTTTCCCTCCACCTTGGCAATGAGCCGGGGCATCTTGTATCGGTAGAAAGCATCGCTGACACTTCGGTTTACGTTTAGGCTCATGATGGCAGCTGGCGTCTCGGCCAATGATGGTAAACAAAGACTGTTCTTGACTTACAGTGGGGTTGACGATTGGGGCGATAATGGTGACAACAATGACGACAAAAACTTGGCTGAAGAAACAATGTTGCTGTTGATGTTGGCGGACAAAGATAGTCACGTTTCTCTGAATGGTTGTAGCTTCCGGTGCCGATTACTGGAAAATTTTGATGTCCTGTACAGTGACAGGACAAGCAGGTGTTTAGTGTTCTTGCCAGCGGGCAAGTAACAAGAAATACCGATAAACTTAGCATTATATTACTATGATCTAAACCAGTGGTGCACATAAGGTATAGCACGATCAACCGTTCAGTTGCATAAATATTTTAAGGTCAATCACCAGTGAATATGTCATAAAAATATTTTTACTTAAGTACTCAGAGAAAGAAAAATTTGGGAAAAAGTAACGGCTCGCGCAACTTAAAATATGTTATGACATTACCAAACATTACATGTACCACTTTTTATTTACTTTTAATATTACATGACTGTATTGACACAATAACCCATCTTAAATTATCTTATTAATGCATTCAGGGCCTTCCTTAATTTATTAAGCTACATAAATAATATGGATATTTATGAGGTGATCAATAATTCTCCATTCTTTTCCATCAAAATATTCTATTACATTACCTACCATCCCAAGTGATTATAGTGTTTTAACACTGATATTAAGTAACTAAGATATCACAGTAAGGTTTTCATTTGGAAAGTATATCATGAAAAAAATAATGGGCACCCCTACAGTTCTTAGAAATATATGTGTCCAATGGACAGGAATTTTTAAATTCTTTAACATTCAGTGTTTTTTCTTTAAAAATCCAATATACAAGGACTATACTCAGCAAGAGAAATCAAAAAACCTCCCAGATATCAGTGGATATTTTATCATAGATCACCATTCGTGTTGCGACATACTCCTCAGGGAAGTAAAGGTACAAATTAGATATAAATATTGGCAAAGGGGCTTGCCAGATGGTTGTGGTGGTGGTGGGTAAGATTCAACCCTCCCCCAAAAATATAATTTAAAATTAAATTTTATATTCCTGGTAAATCTCTAAGCTCACTTTAAATTGCTTTAAGAAGGGTTCAACAACCCAACAATTCTTGACATCTCTTGTCGAGCACAACTTCCCCTATTTAAAAAAAGGCAAAATATACTTCAATTTTTTCTTGTATGGTCTTAATATAACCCTCTCAAAGTTTAAGTGACTTGACAAAGGTGTTAAAGTGTAAATCAAATAAAAAATAGCAACTATTAAAAGGTTTTGGAACAGAACCTCATATTAATTTGAAAAGATTAAAGGTTGGTGAGGCAACAGGTCGCCACTCCCATTTTCAGTTTGCAAATTGATAAAATGATGCAAACTGGCGTAATCAACATTTCAGTTTATATAAATAGGCTTAAGTTAATATTTTTCCAATATCAAAAATAAAACCAATTGTATTTCCAATATTGGTTGCCATCCTGTATAAGAATTTATCATAATATATTTTTTTAAACACATTTCTGCACATATTTTAACAATGAGGTTTACGAGACATGAACTTTTTAAGTAATATAAAAATCATTGTGAAAAGTAAACAATGACCAACGGAATTAAGAACTGGTAGCTTTATGAATACCAAGAAAAAATTAAATTTTGGATTTTTAATTTTTATCAGAGTAGAAATGAATTTGTTGAACTATATGAAAATACAATATTCCAGTGTTGACAAACTAATCCAAGATGAAAGTCACTGCCTTGTGTCACCTTCTCATTGTCTGCCTTATACAAGGTGTCTTCACAGAACAATCGCCTGTATAGATTTAATCATCGATATGGTAAGACACAGCATTTACTTCCCTACACGTATGACATTTGCATCTTAAGCTCATGAGATAACATGGGTTACCTGGTGGAGAAATTAGGTTAAAACACAAACCAAACATTTAAAAATAATAATTTAGCAAGATAGCAATAGAGCGAGCATTAATGATCTAATTTAAAACCATCCATATAACAACTAAATCGTGCACAGGGATATCTATTGACATAGTCCTATACTAAATCTAGAAAAGTTACTAACTAGAGCTACGTTCACATATATATTCATATGTAAAGTTATGTGATCTACAGCATTCATATTTGAGAGGTATTATTATCATCAATACATATAAAATAATACTATTGATAGTAAACTATTTTGACAGCAAAAGAATTTTTTTTAATATCTTATAAAACCTATAAAAGGAAGACTAGAAAGGGACTAATTTAAAATTAATCTAATTCTCAATCATTTCTGTCGTATAAACGGAGTATTATGTGAATGATTGTCTCGCATAATTAATCATACAAGAAGTCCCCTACGTAGTTTCATACATAGTGTGTTCCCAAAAGGTCCATAAAAGGTGAATAAACAAGTGGAACAATAAAGTCGCATGTTAAAAGAAGAGGTTTTGTGCTAAGAGAATTATGAAATTCATAATTATTGATTGTATGTTTAGTTTTTGCACCTCCCACATTGATATAATTTTGTACAAATATATTCCTTTATGTTGGTTAATCCATCCCAATTATTGAAAACATTGATGACCTGTTTGAGTTAAATAAGCATCTGCTTGAGTCTTAAGTTTTCTATTAAATTTTTTAGGTTTTTTATCATTAGTATCAGCCAAGACAACAGAGGCTATCTTGAAATTGTAATCTATCAATTAAATTACAAAGGGCAGTTTCAGAGTGGCCAGTTGAAATATATTTTTAATTTTCTTACTTTTCCATGTTTTCCAAAGCAAATTTCAAAGCTAAACATTATTTTTAATAAGATCACAGCTTAATGTAATATTATTTTTAGACAATGGGGTCTTGGGTAGTATGATCTAAGCTAAAATTCAGTTAGATCATATTGAGAAATTAAAAGGTTGCCTTGCACCAACACAGTTTAAAATTGCTGCACAACACATTCTTTTTTAGTTCCTTCTTATAACGTAATCAAACTCTCATTCATGGGCATAATATTGACTAGGCTTTGGCTAAAGACTCACAATAGAGGGGTGGAATGACCACACAAAAATCACATGTTCACTTTAAGAACAATGCTATTTTATGGTAAATATATTTTTTAAATAAATGTCAAAATTTCCAGAAATTTGATAAAATTCCTCGACTGGACACCCTGAGTTTGTCAAGAGATGAAGCATAGCACTGCTTCAAAACAAAGTGTACAATAGAGAGTAACTCACTCACCTATAACAGATAGGCTCCTGCCTCTTAGATGAAATCATACACCTTGAGTCTAGGCCACGAACTGGCGCTAGAGCTATGTGAAAACTCCCAGATTTTCCTCTGGATAATATTGTCTCTGAAAAAAAAAAAGTAGTTATAAATGAATTAAGCAGTCAAAACTATCATAGACAAAAAACATTCTCAAAATGCGTGTCTGCAAAGGAGATCAAAATCTTTGGAAGAAAATATGATACAATATAGTGACAAAATAAGTCTGTATATTTATATAAATATGCAGATGTTTCCTAATATTCGTTCAATAAAGTCATTTTAATACCTGTCCTATAATAAGTTATGTTATAATTGAAAATGTATGAACCAATGTAAAATTCAGTTATCTTTCACCAAATGGAATGTTTCCCACATCATTATTCGAGAATGAGGAATGGATGAGAATATATTCGAGGGAGCACTTGAGGGGATAAAACACACAGGGTCATTGTGCTAAATAATATACTTCTCAAACAATGAAACTCACCTAAATAATATAACTATTGCTTAGTGGTATACACATTTACACATTCATTGATTTCACATAAAAAAGCACATTGAAAATCTGGTCATTAGCTTGACTTTCACATTATTCGGAGCACAACAGTAAAATCCCACCAATGTACCAACATGGACACCCAAGGAGCGCAAGTAATGAGAGTGAATCACTCATAGAGAGTCGCATTATAAATAACTGATTAGAGTAAAGTTTTGAAATACTAGATCATGTTCTGTGTCATTTGACTGTCAATTTACAAGTATTTCACCCCCATGAGTGTTTCACATGTAAGGGTTTCTCCAGTCACTCGCATGGATCATCAATAGCTCACTTCCATGTGTTTTGTGGTTTCTTTTGCGTTTCTGCTGTTTCATTGAAGTTGTTGTGAATTTGTTCATGAAGGGGATGTGATTAATAATAACAAAGGACAGATTATTCTACTACAAAATTACAATGAATTAGAAAATAATTATATAACTATAGTATTCACAACAATGAACTAAAACTAATACAATAGGAGCAAAGATAATGATGTAATAAAATATTAAGCTTTTAGTAAAAACATTATAAAATTAGAAGGTATTCTTTGTCTGATGTTTATACTTCTTTTCTTTTAAAGGTCTTCAGAATTATTTATTTTTTCCCAAAAATGTATATTAAAATCATAAATAAAATAAAAGTTAACTCTTGGGTAAAATGACTATTTAAACAATAACTCATTCTTTCTTCAAAAGCCTTCACCTTGATTATATTTTACTTTCCTCATGTGTGTTTTCTTTAATTTTCTCTTTTTCTCTTGGATATTTTCTGTGTTTTTCTGCTCTGATGTGCTGTACTTGTTGTCTATCTGACATCACACATTCTTTCATCCAGGAAATGACAAACATCATTTAGAACTGCCGAGTCTTTTCATAGAGAATGAAATACTTTACTTATGGCCTTTTATTAGTTTCTTTTGATACCCAATGCTAAACAATCCGATTAACTCATTACGTTCCAGGTCTTTCTAAACAAGAATTTATAAAGTATATCTGGAGCAATCAATCATCAAATATTGGTTGTATAGCTCAAACTACATAATATTTTAATACACTGAAAGATTAAACCCTTACACGGGAATCGAGCCTGGAAATGTAGCTATGAAAAAGTTATTTTGCATCTATCAAAATGGAACGGGTCAGCTTACACTAAATTTGTTATAGAAGTTCTTATCTCTTCTGGAACTGTCCCACACACTTCATTTCGACTACTTATTAAGCTTTGTGAGGACCAGAGTCAACAACACATGTCTCTTAGAATCTATTAAGAATTCATTATAGTCTAGGTTCCTTTTCAAAACTAAGCTTGATTATAATATAAGTGGTGATCACAGATTTCATATCACAACAATATTGACGTGCTAAAAATACACTTTCCCCTTTAAGTAATTTGATTAAATTTGTTTCTTTATAGTAATAAAATTAAAGTGAAACATTATAAAGGTAGATAAAATGTGCTTTAAAATGAGATTAAAAAACAAACTTAAAAATAATAATTTATATGGTGATTTTTAGGGTAGATATAATTATGTATAGAGGAAAACAGAGAAAAGGTTTATTTTCTCAAAATTGGCTTTAATAGTTTTGATGAAAATTTGTATTTAGAAACAGTAAAGTATTAAAAACAAAATAGCACCTCCATTTTTGCATGAAAACGATTGAGGGTACTTCATATAAGCAAAAATTTCTTATTTAAATAATATCTCATCCATTCTTTGATATATGAAATAATGTAGCCCTTTTAAAAGTAAATTTGTTAATTGAAGTGTGTGTTATAGAACTAGTTTGAGCTAAAAGCAAATATTTATTCTTAAATGGAGGTTTGGTAAGTGGAGAATTTGAGTGTTATACTTATTGGTAGATTTAAGTTATTTTCTCAATGTTTCTGTAACATTTTAAGTTATTTAATTTATGCTCTTTGGTGAAATATGATTTTTCTTTCCATATTTTTCTTTTCAATAATGTCACACATCTTACGAGTTTTAAGAAAATCTCAATATTTAGGTAAATACAGGAAAAAATGTATTGCCAACATAAAACAAATCATTAAAAATCACTTATGTTAAGAGTTTGGTGTTAACCGAATATAATATAGCATTTATAAATAATGTCAAACAAATTAAATATCTTGGTGTGAAGAAAGTACAGGTTGAAACTAAGTCGGTCATGTTTTTAATTTGAGAGGTGGCTGCCAGGACAGTGCTTCAAGCAATACAGAGGCACCAAAGTTGCTTACATCTGCAGACGAGTGTTTTAGTCATACATTCTTGTTTTGGCTTTTTTTTCTGACTATTTTAGCCTTTAATTATGTCTTCCAAAACCAAGAGTTGTGAAAGGTGGTGTATTAGTTCCGGTTTTAAGCTTTATTATACCTCATATGACATAGCAATAAGCTTGTAGTGATATGTCAAGCCTAGGGATTAATCATAAGATGTCGAGAGTTCTTTGAGACAAATTATGTGGTCCGGTACTTGTCAGGTTCCAAGGGTGCTGGACCGAGTTTAAATCTGTATAACAGCATGCATGTATTGATAATGTGCTCTGCATACACATCACATCTGGGTTTGTTCATAAGAGTTTAACAAGAGCTTTTTTTTACTAATCATGAGAACCATTTAAGACAATTAGCTCAAGTAAAAAAAAGTCTAAAAAGAACTTGGGTGATAATATATTCAAATGATAAAGTAATACAAAACATTGACCAAAAAACCTGAGTAGAAACTCCATGACTTAATTTTTTTAAAAAAGGTGATTTTCCACACACTGTGGTCTTACCCATCAATCCATGTTAATACTTATGCATTTTCTCCTTAGCTACTATCCTCTCTTAAGTCACCAGAATAAAAGAAGGCACTAAACTCCAGTCACAGCCCACAGGTTGCAAACTCATGGCGTGAGGCGAGGACATCGCTTCAGTGATATTCTCCCAAGGTCGTTGGTGCTTTGTGCCACCCATGCATGAAGCTACTCAGTTTTATTTAGCCCTAGTCCATGAATAGTTGATCAGTTTACTAGGCCAAGCCAAGTTAGTTGCATCTGACTGCCTGCCAGCTGCGTCAGTCGGCTCTACGCATTTCACGATTCATGAATGCCCAGCTCCTGTCTTTCAGTTTATATATTCAACCAAATGAACGTCAAATGACTGCACCTGCCAACTTTTAATATAAAGTTGTGACAAACCATATGGAATTTTAATTAATATAAAGTTGTGACAAACCATATGGAATTTTAATTAACAACAATTGCTACATTTAAAAATACAGTAATGTGATTGTTTTAATATGTTTTATAATTTTAGCGTCTAGTATTCATCATTCAAGTTCTAGAAAGTGTATATATACAATTAGCCCAGATTAGATCTTTGGTACTAAACACAAGGATTTTAGAAATTAAATAAGACACCCAAGGAAATACCAAAAATGGCGAGTAGCCTATATAATGCTTACAAATATTGTTTTGTGTAGCTACCAATATAATAATATTGTGTGGGCAGCAGATACCCAACCGTCACCTAGCGATTGATAGTTTAGTCCTTTCAAGCAACTCGGAACATAAATTTACTGTTGGAGAAATACAATCACATCCTAGCTGCTGGAGACCAGAGGAATTTATTAACATTCATTGCCTCTTAAGGCTATTTGGAGTTTGTTTATTTAATTATAACTAAGGACAATGATTTTGATAATCTAAGTGCTGCAAAGGATAGTTTATGTATTTATTTTTTGAGGATTCTAGTTAAAATAAAAACCTACCTCAAATGTGTTATATAAAAATTGAATAAAATGGTTATCAATTTATTTCAAAGACAAACTATTTTGTTGAAATTTGCTATTTATAAATTAGCTACTAGTCTAGTTAACAGTTTTCAAAATGTATAAGGGGCCTGCTGAATTTAATAAAAATTTAAGTTTTGTAGGATTGATATTTTTTCTATTTCATTAGTAAATATTAGGTTAATTATTATTTGAAGATAATTGATTTCTTCATTGATTCTATGTCATGGTTAAAACCGCAGGCGCTAATCCTCAATGCATTAACTAGTCAGCTCTAGTAGCTTTGCCAGTTCAAAGTTACTTAATCTTAGCTCGATGCAAAATTGGGCGAGGTACAAGGGATTCCGAAGGCCAAAAAGTGGGAGGTTGGCCACGCCCCTTGTGCTCACATCTATGATAGGAGCATTTGAGAATTCACTTTTCTTGTCAACCAGTACAAATAATTTCCCGAAATAAGCAATGAAACACTTGATGCCCTTTCCAACAACTTATTTGTGCCAGTAAGTTTATTCTGCTATTTGAGGTATGAAAAAATATGAAAAAAAAAAAATGAAATGAGACTTAAAGAGATAGTAAAAGTGCCACAGCATGGGGGTCGCACAACCTAATTGTTGGGGGGTCATTAATGTTGTACATAAGAGTTGCTCTCTCACCCCCTCTCCATCATGCACAAGCCACATTTTTTATTCAGTTTGCAACAAAACAAAATACATTCTGAGTCATATTATCCTATATGGATATGTGGGGCAGACAAAATTCGTAAATAAAATGAAGTAACAAATGTAGTATGTAACATCATTTTATATCAAAACTATAAACTAATATATAAAATAGCTGGAAAAGTGCAGAAAATGTCTCCTCTTTAGATTATTGGGGGGAGGGGGGCGTGTCCCCCTGACCCCCACGCTTACGACACCCGGGGCCACAGACTTTAATGATATTTAAGCCATGTACAAATATAATAGCTATGGTTCTTTGAGTTTAATTTATATATTGTAATTATAATTATATTTAAGATATATGACAGATTTATCCTTATAATATACTATGAATTTATTATTATACTTTAAATCATTAATTCTACATCACGGGGTCTGCAATCAGCTGTCCCCTGATTAGAGAGAGGGTCCAGGTGACTAAGAAGTTTGAAAACCACTGTAAGGCACCACGTTTGTGTTAGACTGACCTGGTGATGAGATCTGTGGTTGAATACCGGTCGGGTCTAATGAGAATGTTTTTCTAAATGTTTTCCTACTCTCCTTCCTAACAAATGCGGGTAGCTTACTTCCAAAATGCTTCCGTCCTCATTCCTACCCCACTAGAGTAATTAGATGTGTGTACAACCTGAACAGGTAGTAGAGTAACTGTCAAAATGCCAACACATAAATATTCTGAAATAAATCAAGTGTTTTTATATGAAAAAAAAAACCCAAACAAATGGAGAGCTACCTTGGGAAGGTTTTAATTTTCACCTGATAGAACTTTTATTGATCCTATATAAGTTTTAAATTAAGTAAAAGTTGTATAATTTATTACTATGTTCCTCAAGTGAAATATATGTAAAGGCCAAACTTGGAATTGTTCACCAAAACTTTTAAAATAAGCGCAAGTTGTTTAATCGAGGTTATAATTTATAAAAAAGTGTGCGAGAAACAAGATTAGAATATATTGTTCTACATTTTAAAGTTTGCTTGTCTCTCTATTAAAGTATGCCCATATGCCTAGATAGTGAAAAAAATTGCCAGTTTACACAGATAAAAGTTAGCTACATCAAAACCTCTAACACAGCGGTTCTCAAACATTTTTTAGATTGTACTTCTTGGCCACATACAGTAGCCTCATGGCTTCTTTGGTGCTCACTGACAGCTCACAGCTGACTTATGACAGTCAACATTTAGGTATATACCTACATTTAGACTGTCAGAAGTGACAGCTGCTAAACACATGTTTTTTCAAAACATCTGGTTCGGCGTAGGGATACATAATTTGGTCTGGTAACTTTTTATAGTTGTCGGTCAGCACCAAAGAAGCTATGGGGCTACTGTAGTTAGAGATGTTATAGCCTTAACATTATCTCTTTTGAGAATCGTTCTGTTCAGTTAAAAAAACATAATTTTACTGTAAAAAGTTGTATTCATTTTATTCACAAATTCGTTCAAAAATAAAGAAAAAAAAGTAAACATAAACACAATATTTTCAACTAAATTTTTTAAATTGTAATTCTGGAGCTGATATATTATGAATCCCACAGTTTTGGCTTGGCACAACTTTCCAATGTCTGATTGTCCAGTTGAAACTTTCAAGTGGAGGTCCGGCTCCAAACCACATACCCAGTTTGAGAACCGCTGCTCTAGCAAATTGTTCTTTAAGAAAGAATGAATAAAAAACTATCGTGAAGCTATGTTTTAAGGCTCAACGCCTTTAAGTTACTGTAACAAAGTTGGAGTCTAGGTTGTTGAGTATTATGAGCTTACTTAAAAAAATGGTTTTAACCAAATGTGTTTTAAAATGAAACGCCCATAAAACAAGACGTTAGTAATATGGTATCCATTTCTACCGAGACCAGACTATTGCACAGCGCACAACCGGCAAGACGATCAATCACCCTTGCGCCGCGAGGACAGCTGTACCGAGCTCTCAAGGACAAACTAGGAAAAAACAACAAACTACTCATTTATTTGAGATATTCAACGTGCACTTTCTGAACCGACACACCACTTATAAACTAATTACACAACATCCAGCCCCCAGCCGTTAAATCATCACTGTGAAAGATGAAACCCACATTTCAACAATGATCAATTATTCGGCCAGTAGACAGACAGGCTACTAACTGAGCTAAGGTGTCCGACAACAAACTACTCATATGATTCTCATGCAGGGGAAAAGTGTCATGTCCTCACCGATCAGTTTCCGATACTCAAGACGGTGCAACCGTGACATTTCTCCCCAACAGGGTATCAGGAGTCATCCACACAGAGGCGTAACTAGGCAGTAATGGCCCAGTGGCCCCCACGAATGTGTGGTTATTGTAGATTAGATTGGCATTTATTGCTGGAATTCCCTTATAAATTACGTGATACAGGTCTATATTTGTCTAATAAATTTGCTAATGAAAAGTGGACACTAACTATATAATGTAAACAAAACTTAACCTGAATTGAATAAGACTATATTATACACAAAATTATAGTCAATATTAACAATTATTGAGAATCGCTTCGGTGGTCGCGTGGTAAAACGTACTAATTTCGTGTTGGACTAGACTGTCGAAGACTGGGAGATCGGGGTTCGAATCTCAGCCGGGTGTACCAAGGGTGATTTTTCCTAAATGGTTCAATTCTCCTACCACGCAAATGCGGGGGAATTTCCTCTAAATTAAACTTTCATGATACCTAGACCATTGATGTAATTAGTACATTGGCGCATAAACCGAGCGCGTAGAAAGACGCAATGCTAAATTATATATATATATATATATATATATATATATATGAGAGAGAGAGAGAGAAAGAGACAGCGAACAAACATAGACATTTAAAACTCCTTTCTTCGAGCTCTGCGGAATTTTTTAAGATTTACTAAAAGTTTATTTTTTGTTGAGATTTTCTTGTATCTTGTTAAATAACGATTTTACAGAAAAATATGTATAGAGCTTATTTTGTAGAGCATGAAATTATAAACAATGTGATTGTTTTAAAAAAATTGAAAAAGATCTTTACGAAAAAAAAACACCTTAAAGGACAACATTAAATTATTATTATTATTATTTAGTACCGCGTCTTACTACCCGTTCGGGTTATACGCTTTAAGTACTAATTAAGCTAATAGATTAGGAATTGGGAAGGTTGGATTAAAGGAAGTGAACCCGCATTTGCGTGAAGGGAAAGTGGAAAACCATTTTAGGAAAAACCACCCCCAGTTCACCCAACCGAGATTCGAACCTCAATCTCCCCGTCCTCAGCAGTCGAGCTCGATACGACTAGCGCGTTAGCCAGCTACGCCACCGAGGCGGTTGGATAATGTCAATTAGTCAGTTCTTTGACATATATTCCATTCACGGTATGAATTACTCTCTGAAAGGTCTTTTTTCCTACCAATATCCTACTATATAGTAGATTTATGGTAGGGA
>CABFVX010008843.1:0-21570 GCA_902151425.1 Timema shepardi | reverse complement strand
ACAATCACCCTACCATTACACATTAGCGTAAGTGCGTATAACCCGAAAGGGTAGTAAGACGCAGTGCTAATAATAATAATAATAATGTATTGTAGTTACATTTTACTTCTA
Organism: Timema shepardi; assembly: GCA_902151425.1. Lineage (NCBI taxonomy): Eukaryota > Metazoa > Arthropoda > Insecta > Phasmatodea > Timematidae > Timema > Timema shepardi. The sequence continues at coordinate 21,459 of CABFVX010008843.1, read as the reverse complement.
GCTAGTTTAAATTTTAGCTTAGAAAATAGACAAGGAATGAGACGTAATAAAAGAGAATAAAGTATATCTTCAAGTATATATTTCTAGGGCCGACCATGTTTGTCCATGTGATGAGTCAACAGGCTTTAAAGAGTTTTTAGTATCTCTTGAGGAGAGAGAAGTGTAGTTTTAGAAGGAAATAGTCTGTGACGTGTGAGGAAGAGAGAGAGAAAAATCCCATTCACGAAACAGCTGACAACTTGGTGAATGTGGTCCATTATATTTCCAGACCACTTCATTATTTTATCATTTCCGTTTTCTTTCCCAAATACATTGTTTTTTGTTTTATTTTGAAAGCGTTAATCCTCTCTGCAAATGTATTTTAATTATTATAATGTGGCTCTTATATCCTCCTTATTTCCATATCCATGATGAAACCACCAGACCTTTATTCTAACTAGAGTTTTGAAAAAGATAAATTAACGTTTTAATTTAATTTAAATGAAACAAGCCATGAAGTGTATGCTTTTAAAATGGATGATTATTTTTATTCCAGTGAACAGTAAACAATATATTAATTATGTTATACGTGTTGTGTATTATATTTTTATTTAACTCGTTAATGTTATTGTTATGTTACTTAATTAAGTAAATATTAATAACCTATACGGATATAAATAATTTAAATAAACTATGCTCAAATACAAATGTTTATTTGACACATATTAAGCATTTAAGGTTTATTTTTTGACTGGCCTCACTAAAATTATACTTCTTTTTCATTTTCCGCAATCGATACATACAGTCCCAGCAGTCGCCACCGTTAGTGATTATACTGCCAATATTTTTGCAAAAAGGGGGGCATGTGATATTCACAATGATACCTCCAGCCATTACTCTCAGTTTTCTAGATGGGAGTAGCTTCTTTTTAGTCCAAGTAACTATTTATTTATCCTCACGAGATCTAGTCAACTCAATGAATGCAAATGTAATAAGGAAATAGATATGTTAAAAATATTGCTTCACGTTGCATTAACATTAGAAACAAAGATACTAAGCCATTAACCTTGTGAATAAGAACCATACGTTTACCATTTTAAGTTTATTTAAATTAATATAAATAAATGTATTTGAATTTATTTTATATATAATATGTTAATATGTAGATACATTTTTCTTTGGTTAGAATTTTAAATTTCACAATATTTTAGATAGATTTTTTTTCCATCATATTACTTTTGAATTCTATTTGATTTTATTAATAATTGATAATTGGAAAAAATAGAAAATATAATCCAATAAACATTATTAGACCCTATATTATTTTAAAATGATTACTTATGTTATATTAATTATAAATAAATAAGTATATGTGTCAAGTGTATTTTAAAATCCAATATTAAGGTCTTGTGAATATAAAATCTCCAAATTATGGCTGACACATCTGATCAATTTTTTTTACTAATTATTTCATTAGTAAAATATTCAAATATGTAATTCCCTATTTTTTACTGGTATCGTTGGCAGAATCAATTTTAGAGTTTGTAGGTGTGGAACTATTCGACTATGATTATACCTTTCTTCCGCCTACAAAATAACCATGTATTCTTAAACTATCTCAACTTGAACGTATAATTTTCTCGTAAGTGCTGTCCCCATACTAAATTTGAATAATAATGAGCTGGGTGTATATTTTTAATGATAATTGCTCATAATACCTAAAGGCATGTAATGTCTTCATCAAATTGAGATTTTTATGATAGCACAGACCCAGTGAATATGAGTTTTTGAGAATTAAACGTTGTAAACTTTTTATTTTTTAATATAATCACTTTTATAATCTCAATACTGATTAAAGTTATGTTTGACTATGATAAAAAATCAAAACATTCTTAATTTGTTAAAAAAATATAATGGTAAACTAATTTATAACTATATCCACTAAGATATTATTAAATAAAAATAGATTAATTAGTTTAACTTGAGAATGTTTTGACCTAATTTCTAATAAACTTGGTTATTAAGGCATAATATTTTGTTGATGTTGCTTTATCCATTGGTCTAAAACTATTTTTTTTATTATTATAAATGGCAAAATTAGTTACATAATACATTATTAGCATTATTTTTAAGATTATATGATTTCACTTTTTTAAATGTTTGTGCTTGGCACTGCTTTCATTTCTTAATGATTTACTTTCTAAGTATTCTAATGTTATTTTTGCTAAAAAGAATTATTAAAATATAAATTTAATAGCCGGTTTACTCAGTCTTTCAAATTTTTAATTACGTTGACAACATTACTGTTTATTATTAAAATTCCAAGCGCAACTCCTAGAGTTTCGAATATTAGTTACTTATCGACAATCAAAAATTATATATATATTATGTATATATAATATATATATAAACTACTCACTTTATTTCAATATATTAAATTTTCCTTCTTCATTTTATTAATCAACTGCCAACCCGCTATGCTTATTATACTTTTTGGTAGGGGATTTTAACGCTATCTGCTTTAGAGAGTGGTTTATTTCGGAACTATTATGATCATAATTTAATCTAAGTTCTTGGACGCTTATAATATCCGGCTGTCATTTGAAGAACTAATTGCCCCTAGTGGAAGAGAATATTATTCTCGTTTAGATTTTTGGTGCCGAATTTAAAGATTAATTCTAAAGATGATTTATGATTATTTGTCAATTTATAATATAAAGTGATTATTATAATAATACTAACTTTCATTGTCTAAAGACTTAAGATTATTTTTTGTATAAGCTGTACATCTCATCAACTAATGTTCTCCTAGGCCAGAAGGTATTTTAAAAATAAAGAGAACATGATTTTTATTGGGTTTTTTTATTTTGGACTCGCTAAAAATTTAAAAAAATTACAAATATGGACTCCATTCGGTCCATCTTAGATATATAATTTTTCTATAACTAAACATCATTTTGGAAGAAAAAACTCCTTTAAAAGTAAGGTTTAACCTTCAAGGAAGTTAAGGAGATAGTTTCAAAAAGAATAAGTGAAGTATAACACCTAGAATATATAAATAATACCGGAGCTTGAGAACACCAAGCTACGTTATTAGGTTGGACAAAAAAAAAATCATCCATCATCATCCAACTATTAAAAGTGTCAAGTTATATTATATTTTTTTAAATAACTCAATATTTTAATCTAATATAAAACCTAAATTAAACCTGTTATATTACCGTTTTATTTCCAGAAATATTCCTGTAATAATTCATAATTTTATTTTCTGTTTTGTCAACATATTTCAAGTGTTGCTTCATAATATTTATATTAATTTTATATAATATAAGGCATTCCTTGTTAGGTAGGGTTCATTATTTTTAAAGATTTTTTTCACAATAATCACAATTATTATATGAATTTCATGATGTCATTGGTGTATTAATAATTTTAATGTACATGGTTATTTTAACATTTTATCCCAAGTATAAATATTTTCTTTCGATTGTATGTCCAAGCCAGGAATAATAATTTACTCCTGGATGTCCTCTTGTGTAAGTGTCCAACATATTTAAAAACTTTAGGTAAAGTCCGTGGATCCTGAGAGAAGGGGTTTTCGTATCACCGCTGAGCAGTTTCTTGAGATATACTTATTTACTAAAAAATCTACCTAACTCAGAAAATAAATGGGGCTGGTACTTAGCATCCAATGGGTTATTATCAATTAAATAAAATTCATTTATTCATAATTGATCAATATCATAACACAAATAATAAATAAACATAAATAATAAAAATCTCAGTAATATTACTTTTTAGAATACTGTATATAAATAAATATATATATATATATATATTGTAAAACCTTTATAATAATTATATTATTATTGCAAACACGCTAGATAATATTCAGGGTCATTTAAATATTCTATAGTATACACTTTAGGATTGAGGCTGTAATTTGATATGAATAAAGATTAATATTTGTGAATTTTTGTGAATAACTATCTAAAGGAAAATGTTCAAATTTTTTAAGTATTAGCGTGTTTTAGAGAGGGCACTAATGAATGTGGACACATACATCTGAATTATCAAACTTTATCAGCCAGTAAATAAAATATGATAACCAGATTTCAAATGTTTCATGATTGGTAGAGAGCATGTTTTAAACTTGACACTAAGAAAATATTTAGTTCTCAAAACGTGTAAGAAAAGTCAAATGTTAAAGAAACATACTAACTCTCTAAATTTTCTGGAAAGAGAGATTGAAAACCTAGATGATTCCATATAGCTATGTGTGTTTTTATAAGAACTATATATTAATATATTGTGGTATTAACATCCTATCTCAAGATTTTTGTCTAGAGATTCGTAAAACGATTTTTTTTTTCATGGTAAGCAAAGGATTTCAACTGTGTTCTAATAACCTAATGGACTAGAGCATTCAACCAGGATTTTTGAGCCCTAGCTCTAAAAAATATTTAAATTGATCCTTGAGCCCTTTTAAACCCGTGCACAATGCTCAAAGTAAGAACACGATTGCCTCAAGTTATCCTCTTAAGTATTTTATTTTAGGCCTAGTTACAGTAAAAGTTACGGGTGTATACTAATATATGATAATAAAAGGTTTTTAAAAGAAAATAAGTAAATTAAAGCAACAAATCATTTCTTAATTATTGACGAAAGAAAAGGTTGAAATTACTGCAATAGCGCATTGCCCTAGTAAACGTCGAGTCCAAATTTAACCCACTGAAAACATGACAAATACTTTGAAATGATCCTTGCGCCAGTGTTGCACTCAAAAGAGACAAGTTGATGCATCTTCTAAGTACACGGAGAAAATGTTCCGGCCATTAACAGCCTACAACCCACCCTTTACGCTCTTTCCTTCCCCTTTCACCCCCTTCCACAGCTAACAAATGTTCCCACATCTTGTGAACCAACCCCTGCCTCTTTTAAAACGTATATACAACCTACCTCCCTCCTTTCCCTTTAAAGAACACACTCCCTTGCATTGTTGTAATGATACGAACTCAACAGTTTTCGTCAAATAAAGGGTATGAAAACGCATCCGGAATCTCGTTTTGCAACATTCCCCCCTCATGCCGCCCCTCCCACACAACTTTCACCCTATATAGTGCCTCATGTTTAAACCTCAACCTTCCATCTATTCCTTCCCCCTTTGGAAAACCACTACCTTGTTGTTAATTATTTTTTAGTGTGATGAATGTAGCGATGGGGTGCTAGATCCCACATTAAGTATAAATCTTGATTAAACAAAGAACTTTTACTCCCCATAGATATGCTTCATTAAAAACAGGGATCAACTAAAAATTTTACTATAGAGTCTGTTCTATATTAGTTTTAGCGATTACATTTTATCATCATCATTATTATTATTATATTTAGGTCTTAGCATCATAATCAAGACCAAATTATTATTTTGTAAAATGGATTCAGTGCTCATTTTAAATAAGAAAGTGTTAATTAATTGTCTTTATATATATATATATATGAGATACTTAACGTTCACTTTAAGCACACGATTTATAAACTAATTCAAATCTAGAAGAACCAACACAACACCAAACCTCCAGATGTTAATTCATTAATATGAAAGGGTATATCGAAATTGTAAGAATCATACATATTTCGGCCGGACCAGAAATTGAACCTGAGGCCCTTGGCCCAGTAGGCTACCGATTGAGCAAAGGTTCATAATACTTGTCCTTGCTGATTAAATTAATTGGCATTACGATAGATAAATTGCTTTTTATGTAAAGAAATATAATTGAATTTACATTTAAATTGGACTAATTATACATTTATTTCAATTACAAATACTTTAGAAGTAATAATTACTAATATAAAAAAATTTATTGATTTTTGCTCCTAGCTACCTCAATTCGTTTTACATAGCATCTAAAGTAGTTGATTTATTTAAGGCTTATAATTAATTATGTCAGTAATTTACTCCTGTGTATCCTGTGTATTTTTTACATCGATATCCTTCCAAATTGATGGTCCCGTGTTCTATTCTTGTTTCCAGATGTTATATTTCAATCTATTAGAATTTACCCATTGTTTTAAATAATTGTATACTAGAATAATCCAATATTTTAATATTATTCTTTTAAAAAAAAATTCTTCTATATTTAGAGTTCACGTTAAATACATCAAATAATTAAGTAAAATAAAAACTTTGGTATTAAAATATTAGTTTAGCCTATTCTAAATAATTTAGAGCATTGAATAAATTTTCATATATTGAAAAAAAAACCATGGACATGGGAATCTAATATGGGGACTTTGCCTTGGAGTACCAATGTTTTATCACTGAGCTATCCTAAGGTCCCATTTTCAATCCCCGTTTAAAGGTGTTTATTTTTAATGTATTCGAATATAATTCAGGTACGGCTAATTTCCGTAATTTTAACAATAATTCATTCCCCATGCTTTTTCTCTCATACTTAATTTTATAGCGATTTTAGATAGATTATTAAAAATGATATTCCATTTATTCTCCCATTAGTATCTAAACACTTATGATGGCGCATTCATTTTAACTGATGTTTCCATCCCAAACCCATAAAATAAGTTAAACTAATCAGCGTATTATATTTTTGAGTTATTACATGAAACATTCCATTTATAGAACAGTTTCTTGGTGAAGAGGGATCTAGTACGGCTAATATTTCACAGTACATTATTATTTTTATTATTATAAATTTTACCATATTAGGTGAAAATATTAACACATTTAGGAACTTTGTCTCTTAAAAGAGATACTTTCAACTACAATTAAAAGATTAAATATAGAACCTCCAATTATTTTTGTCATAGACAATTTAATCTCTTCTCATTAAAAGTGTAAAATTGTTTAAGAACATTCAAAATCCCTTGGTTTTTCACGACTGAGATTACCAAAGAATTGATATGATAACATTAGTTAATTTTTTCATAGAAGAAACACAAGCTCAATGTAAGTACTTAGCTTGTATTCAAACATTATTTTTTAAGTACTTGAAATTTATCACACTAACATACTTGATAAACTCATAGTGTCTGAAAGTTAAAAAACAAATAGAATAATTAATTTATAGATGACTCTAAGATCTGGCTTGATAACTACCACGATGAAATGACGATGCCGGTATTGAAATTTGAAACCCCTATTACATTTGGAACACGCGCTACTGATTATGGTAAGGATTATAGAATAATGTCAGTGAATTTGGATAGTTTTTGAACCCTGACCTGATCACTAACAATTACAGCTTAACTATCACCTCAGTTTAAACGATAGTAAATTATTATAAAATAAATATTAATTTTTGAACATAAAGAATTTGTTTAAAAATTTAACATTGTCTTGTCAATTGCAACAAAATTCAGTCTATCTAACTATACAAACGAAGAAGTATATTTGTCTCCATGTGAATGTAAAATTGACTAAACCTTAAACGTGTAGCCAGTATTATTATTTATGTTTTGTGTGAATGGGATGTATATATTTACATAACTCTTCAATTTTCAACGTCACAATTGTCATAAATGCTCTTCAAGACTGTGTGATGTTTTGATCGAGCTACATACGCTGCAAATTCAAAATACCACCATACATAAACGGGGAGTGCTATTGACCATTAGTTTATTCTTAAAAATAAATTCGAATTATTTTTGTAATTTATCTCACATAATATACCCAAGTCGATTAAAAGTAAAAAATAAATAAAGATAAAGCTTTGTCATTTTTGTCTTTAAATACTTCAAGTGATATAACATGTTACATTTATCTTTTAATCCTTGTGTAAAATATATCCGTTTCAGGCTTTGCAGGCATTTTTCTTGTCTATTACTATATAACTAATAATACTATTGTCTCGCCCACACAATTGGAACAAGCCTTAGAATGTGATGTATTTAGAAACCCGTGAAACTAAGTCACAAAGTCAATTTTCAAATTAAGTATGAAAAAACGTTTTTTTATATTGCAATTACTAGCTACATCAGTGAATTTTAACATGGCAACTGGGTGACCTGGTGGTCTAGGGGTAATTTGTCGGACTTCTGTTCTGGCGTCCGGGGTTCAAACCTCGGTCCTGGCACAGATTTATCTGATTACCGAACCCTTCCTTAACCCCTGACAAGACTTGTATTAATCACAACTTGGGAATGTGGGGAATGCCAGGCCTCCACCGTGGTTCTGGATTCCACGTTAAACTGTAGGTTCTCCATTTCATCTCACAATCACCCTACCATTACATATTAGCGTAAGTGCGTATAACCCGAACAGGTAGTAGGACGTGGTGCTAATAATGATAAGACATCTAAGCTAGTAAATCCCATCTACGTTGGGTAAATAGATAGCAACGGTAATGGGGAGAAGAATGTGTCATAAATAGTTGGTAAGTGTGCCCATAAGGGATTGTAGACCACTACAATCTAAGAGTGGATAGCCTATAGCGATAGACTGGACTTTCGGTGACAAGCAGATAAGGATTATAATCGTCATAGGGTGTACTAAGGTGGCTTTTTTCTTCATTGGCTTAACTCATTCTCTCCAGCCAGATGAGGATTAATTTACTTTTAGCTATACCTTCCTTATCCTTAATTAATTCACTTAAGTATAGCCTTAACAGGCAGTAAGATTGGGGGTCATAAAAACAAAGATTCTGAAGGGGAGAAAAAAAATCAAAACAACCATTCAACGTTTACCAACCAGTGCTCCTCTCCGACTTTTACCGTTGGTTCTATTACATGCCATTTAAAATCTTCCGCCAAACGCTACTTCTGTGTTCTTCCACAGAAACACGCCGTTTCATTTTATGTCACGAGTAAACATAAGTCAGCCTGGTGAGAATGAGCAGACAACCACAGGATGATAATTCCGTTTCCTCGAACTTTTCCTTCGGTTTCTTTTTCCCTTTTTGGGGGGGGCGGGAGGAGGAATGGCGCCGTCAAATTGTGGAAGAATAAAAGAGAAGATTCAAGGAAATAAGATGGCAACCATGACGAAAGAACGTTCTTCTAAGCAGTCGGCATAGTGTTAAGAGTGAATGAGGTAAATACGGCAAGAATAACGTTTTATTTATCTTTTCTTGTGCTTTAACAGCGATTGACGGCCCTACCAAAGTTTATGACCTGACAGAGAATGAATGAGATTCCTTTTAGAAGGCAGCCATCCATCTATCCATTGGGTGATAACTTGGAACAGCACATGAGGATTACAATATGGTGGTGATGGGAGAACCCGGCAAGCAGGCTTGACATGGACTTGATATTAACGATGGTTACTATCGTACGTTCGTTCTAATCCATTGAATAGTATAAAATATCTTATATGAATGGTGTAAGGCGTCACTCTTGCAATATACTGGATTCACAATTACAGGGGGATTGGGGCTTGAATACCAGTTGGGTTCAATTATGGTGGCTGTTCCAAACTGGTTGTCCATTCTTCCTCCCTGAAAATGCAGGTACACTTCTTCTAAAACAAAATTTCCTTACCCCTAACACTTAAGTGTGATTAGTGCATGTGTGTATTATCAAAACTGGTAGTAAGACCTTGGGCAGAGAAAAAGTAATTAGAAATTTATTTTCCAAACCTTTGAATTATTATTCGGTTGTTTTAACTTAATGAATGATGACCAAAGATAATTTTGTGTTTCGTGTTGAAATTAATATCAGTGACTGCCTTGTCAAAATATCTAGTCCTAATGACGCTAAATGCTGAGAACAACAGGGTTTATTATCAATTTAATTTTATATTGATTTTAGCGTGTAATGCAATCAATTGTAAAAGAAGATGTGTTCGTAATTTTTCCTGATGAAGAAATATTATATATTATTTTAATTTATTATATTATGTCAAGCATTGTATGAAAAAAAACTGTATTTCTAAGAACGTATCTATAATAATTGTAAATTTAGCCTTTTGGGAAGCAGAGTTTGTAATATATATTTAATTATTTGTTAAATTGTTCATCTAGTTATATATTATCAATTTGAATCTTAAAACAGATATTTATAGCCATTATTATGTTACTTCAAAGAATCGATTTTGGGTTAGAAATATTATATATATATATATATATATATTTCTAGATAAAATAAATATATATTTTCTTTCTTATAAAATATTTGTATCCAAGCGACATAAGGCTAGGGATCATTTCCCCCTTCCGGTTATTTCTATGCCTTACTAATTTATCGTAGAGTATTTTTGGGGCCACGTGCTATTATCATTATTTATATAGTCTGTAAAGATTTTTAAATTTGATTTGAGCATTCATGTACTGCCCTATTATTGCTTGTGGCCTTATCGTGTTATATGTATCCAGCACATTACTACATTTCGAATTCAATAATGACCAGCAAAGAGAAGTTTATAATTAGTTGAGTAATTTAGGATAGTACCATAATATTTATTTTTTATGGCAAGAGGCCTAGACTTACACGTATCATATGTTTACTATTTTGTACATGATCTTTTTACTTTCTCGCTATCTTACAGGTTGATAAAGAATAGTGATCGTCAAAAAAATTGAACTCGAGATTTTGATGAATCTAGGCGTTTCATGAGCCCCAAAAATTCGAAAAAATTTGTTTTTGAATTTCCGTCTGTCTGTCTCTAACTACAACTAGAGCCTAAAATATTTTACGAATTGGGATAAGTCTTGGTATCTAGGGTTTTCATAGGGCTTCCCTGAGGTTTTTTTTGAATTGGATATCTAGCCCTAAAAATAAGGGTAGTTTACTGAAGGGCAAAAAGACAAAAAGTCGATTTTCTCAAAATCGGTTTAAATGATTTTGATTAAATTTCATTTCTAAATATAGATAAATATTATAAACAAAATGGATACTCTCAATATTTCGGCAAAATGACTTTAGGGCTCTGGTCTGATGCGTAAATTATCTTTATTCATAATATCTCCTCAACTTTTTGAGATATGAAATTACTTATCGCTACCAATATCTAGGTCTATTTATCAAACAAATATTTTATTTGAAACATATTTTTATAAATCCAATAAATTTCAAGCTATATGCCAAAATATATTTATATATATATATTTTTCGAACACAAAAAGTAAATATTGCGACCGTAAATAAACAAACCTTAAACTTTGATTAATGTCAACGTCTCATCACTCCCGGAACCCTAAAAAGTGGTTTTTGCAATGCCTTATGTATATTTGTCTCTTTAAACTTGAAATTAATAGTAGTTTATTAAAGGGCAAAAAGATTTTTAAAATAATCGATTTTCTAAAAATCGGATTTAATGATTTGTTTAAAATTCGTATCTATGAGTAAATTAAGATTATAAATAAACTGGCTATTTTCATTTTACCATGAAAATTAATTTCAGAGTACCTTACAGAAGCAGAAACTTCCATATCTACGCAACTATTTGAGATACTAAATAACTTATCACTGAAAATTTTCATACGATTAAAAATAAAAAACTTTTATATTGAATATATTTTTATAAAATCAACCGTTTCTGAGATATTGGCAAATATATTAATACAGTTTTGTGAGCTTTAGTTGATAAAGAAATACTACTTAAATTTTAACGCAATAATTTTCCAATACAATAGAGTAATTAAATATAAGTAAGTCTCTCAAAATGTTAAAAAGTGTATGTTGTTTTTCCTTAAACCTCTTAGATAAATGTTTGTACAACAATAATATATCTCCATTTTAGATTTAATATTCAGTATTTACATTTTTTATTGGTCTAAATTTATAAATGAGGGAATTATTAGCAATGCGATGGCATGAAGATTTGCAACCCCTAATAAAATGTCAAAAATTTTAATCGGAAGTTTAAATTTTAATACGAAGTGTTGACCCTTGTGGACCAAATATTGATATTTTTTATCGGTCCAAACATACAAATTAGGACATAGATTATTTAAAAATAAGACTATTCAGTTTTGAACCAAAAATTAAAAAATTGTTAACATAAATATTCTGCAATTTATGCTTGGTTTTGCTAGTGTATATTAATTCGTTTCACATAATTTATTACGAGTTATGAGTAAATATCTCCTTTTTTTAAAAATAAAGCGAGAAAGTCCGTGCGAAGTTCAGTGCCATTGTAATCTTTAATTCAAATAAATAAACTTTCTCTCAAACACTCACATATATATTATATAGTAAATAAATATAAACACATAAATAAATAGTAAAATAATATCCATGTACTTATATATAGTAAATAAATATATACGTATAAATAAAAATATATAGAGGAATAGTATAGAGATTAATATATATTATGTATAAATAATAAATGCATGCACAAATAAATAATACATATTTACATATCTATTATTTATATTAATAAAATAAATAAAATTTGGGTTTGTCTGTCTGTCATGAGCATTGCGTGATATCTATCGGACGCAGAGGATTAAAATTTAAAAAATCAATAGCGCCTCTACACAAAAATGTGCACTTACAGGTTGGAATTTACAATTATGATTATAAACTCTTAATAATTTAAAAGCTCGTTCCAAAAAAAAAAAANGTTCCAAAAAAAAAAAAAGTCATGGCCCATGCAAGTTAAAAAGCACTAAATACTTTAAAGTAAACTTCCACGTACAGTTATTAAACTAAAACATTTCTACTGGCAAGACCATGTACTTCCACTGATATATTAAATAAATATATAACACTAGTGAGTTAGGGATGAGTATTATTGAAATTAGATGAATTGCACTCGCATTTGGTGGGGGAAAGTGGAAAACAACTTTGGAAAAACCCACTCTAAGTTCACCCGACTGAGATTCAACCCTCGATATCTCCATCATCTGCAGTCTAGTCTATTGCAAGAGTATCGCGTCAGATCTACTATAGACAGGGATAGTCCACGTGCTACCAAGAATGTGATAGCTTCACAAGGCATGATATGCCCACGTCGATAGTTTTGCCGGCAGAGAGAGAATGTGTCCCTTGTCACCTCTACTTGTTAAACCAGTTAGTGTTGCAGACAACGAGCTGCTCTAAAGGGACGTATCCGGCTAAGTAGTATACACAACTATACTCAAATATGGTTAGAAACAAAATGTACCCAAGCCCCTGGGAAATGAAGTCTGGTAAAATTATCTCACGTCCTATCTTGATTTAAAGGCTTCACTTAAACGAGTGAAGTAATAATGTATTAACCCTTTATCATGATTATTTATTTACTTTGCATATATAATATTCATCTAGAAGGTTTGCTAAAATCTTATATAACATCTCATTTTAATTTAAACTCAATATAATTAAACCTAACATAATTTATTTTAACGTTTAATAAATGAGAATACATATTTGAGATATGGTTAATTTCTAGCTGTCTATAAAGATGAATTTTAACCAATAATAACCATTTAATTCCAATGAATCTTGTTAAATTATTTTTTAAGTCATCTGTGTTCAGCTAAGAATACTTAAGTATATCAAGTCCTTATGTTATCTTAACGCTCGCTTAAGGTAATTTTAATTTAGAAAGACCACCATATAGCCTTGTTAAGATTCAACTAATTATAATACAGCTTATTTCTGTTAACTCAAAATGAGTTTGTCAGCTATTATAAACTCAAAGATAATCCAACTTATATAAACAATTTTAATTCTTCCCCCTACTTTTACCATCTCCCCTTTAATCACAGATTTCACCCCTATTTTCTCTTTCTTCTACCACTTCTCTTCCTCCCTCTTGCTTAGCAGGCTTAGATTGAAATATGAAAGCTGTCTTGTTAATACATATAAAATTATGTTCAAAAGGTTATGTGTGGAATTCTTAAGCAATATATCTCATTTAAAATCCAATACAACTAAGTATGTACTTATTATGAAACAGTCTTGGTATGGTTAATAATTTGGTAAGGATACATTAAACTTTTATCATCTCTCACCATTAATGTAAATATCTTGACTGTCCAGGTTGTTAGAAAGGATAGGTTCACAAAAAGCGTTACAAAAAAAATTGAATTGAGCAACCCATTTCAGTAATTATTAACAGGGAAATTAAATACAAGATATCGATTCAGACATAAAAAGTATAAAAATGTGTTTTATACATTCTTTATTTAATTAAATTGAAAATGAGATTAGTCAAAAGGTTTTACCAACTAACAAATATTGATTTTTGTTTTCAGAACATTGTTAAACTGTTTCAGAGGTCATGTACACAGGTATATACACATATATACATATATACATACACACACACATAAATACTTATACATACACACATACATATATGCATAAATACTTAACTAAATACGTACATACGTCAGACACATACATACATACACACATACATACATGCACGCCCTTCTATTACGGGGTAGGCAAGAAACTGTGCATAATATAGCTCAAATAAACACTTCTTATTTAATCCATCCTCACTAACTTTCTCAACCCATCCCTAAACTTACTTCGCTTCAACAAAATCTATCTATAAGCCGAGATGTTCTTTAATTATTAAAACCTCTTAACGTTTCTCGTTTTCATACATTCGTTTACAACATTTAGCCACGTCTTACATGGCTCACCCATTCCTTTTGATTTGTTTCAACTAATTCAATTTCACCGTTTACTAAAGTCGAATACAGTAAAAACTAACCACAATGAATTGTCTCGTTTGAGTTATATTACCTCATTAAAGTATCTGCCAATCGTGGGGGAGATGTTCTACAATATACAACTTAATGCTTTGCTAGTAATAATAGCCAATATTTCATTGAGCTTAATTTATAAATAAAAGTTGACCAAAAACGATATTAATACTTTTTATTTTATTGGATTCAAATTAAATATATGATAATTAATGTTAAATGGAATTGAAATTTTTAAAAAAATGGATAAAGTTAGCAAAGGAAATAAGTTTTACATTTTCTACCATATATTATATTGGTTTCTTTTGTAGAATGTTGCTAAGGAGAGCACACTAAATATTGATATAAATTTTACCTTTGAGACTTCATGAATGTGAACATTGTACATTGAACATAGATAAACCTTATACCTGTCATTTTAAAATAATATTTGAACATGTGCGAATATGGCACTCAAAAGATTTTTATAAATATTTGCCTTCGTCTGCCATATCAAACAGTGCCAACTGTTTATTACAACAGGTAGAGCCTCAAGGAATATCTCGACAGTACAGTCTAGAGTTATGAAGAGTATGTTAATAAAATCTTTATTCATAAAGCTTTCATGCAGACTGGGAAAGTCAGCTCAAAGAAAGGGGTTAAAAAGTAGTGGCGGGGTGAGGGTCGGGGGACGTTATAGTATTCCCTCCAGGCAATTTGGGGTGCAGGAAGATCAATGGACCGGCATCAGTCTCTCTGTCACTGAGACGGGTCACGATATGCGTGCAAGTATGGTCCATGTCCAAATATTAAAATAATAAATATTGAGAATAAAGTTTAGCCCCAAATAACCGGTAGGATAGAATTGTACTAAAGGAATTTGAATAGGTGGGAGGTGGGCTAACCCTTTATACTATATTGGTCAGATTAGCTGGTGACTAGTAGGTCATAGTTCGAATCCTAGGTGGATGCATTGAGGATAGTTTACCTTAAATTGTTTTTAGCCTCCCTTTAAATGTATTATGGTAGATATACTTTGATTTTAACTTACTCAACCATATATATATATATATATATATAGTGCAAATACTTTCATAGTCTAGACGGGTAGTAGGACACAGTGCACAAAATACAGATAATTAAATATATATACATATGTATATATTTGTTATCTAATGTTTATAATTAAGGACTCTATGTCAGCATCTTCAAATTTTATTCAGTGAAAAACTGCATTAATGATTTTGAAACAAATTAATTGGTAAAGTTTGTAGCTAGTTTGAATTTCAAATGAATAAACTTCACTGTCAAAAATCTAGAGATCATTTTATAATCTCTAAATATATTTCTCCACTGCATAGGTTTATTTCTTCAGGCTATATGAAGATATAGAATATGAGAATGAGGCAGGTGTAATTTTAAGGACAAGGACGAGTGTAGAGAAAGTTGGAAAATTGTATTGGAAACATATTCATTAATACACTCAGCTGGAATTCAGGTTTTATCTCTTTAACACCATCAAACAAGACTAAATGTGCTTGATTACCCACCCATAGGAGTGGATAACGCCATGTTGAATTAATTGTATCAGAACTTTAAAAAATCCATTGCCTCATACCGCAAGCAATCCATACTGACCGACTGGCCATCGCGTGTTGGCGAAGATAGTGACAACATTTTCGAAAGAAAAAAAAGTGTTATGTGGACGGAACAACTAACACTCCCACCGATAATCTCAATTTTCTAAACCGAAACCACTACTTATTTAGTCAATTATCTCCTCAACGGTCCACACGAGACAGAGTTGAACCCGTTCTAGAACCACGGGTTCACTGGGAAATTTGCTACTTTGGATCTGTATCCAGGAGATCTGACAAAGGCAGTATATAACAAACTTCTTTCTTTCTTTAAATTTTAAATACAAATCTTGTATACCTCCACTTTGTTGATCACATTGACAAGACATCAAGCCCATCTGTCCTGGTTTTACGGTTATGAGTAAGTATTTTGAATATAATCAGGGTTGTCTGTAAAGAAAAATCCCAGTTTTACTCACCGCTAGGGCGGGGATATTCCCTCTAAATTCTAACTTACATATTGTTACCACAATTAGTGTAGCTAAATTCTGATATCCCAGATATGTAGTAAGATGTAGAGTAGTGAATAGAAAACAACTTTCATTTACTAAATTGGATTTGATAGGATCTGCTTCAGTGACCGCATGATGCAAGGCATTACTCTTACAATAGACTAAACTGCTGATATCAAGGAGATTATGATTCGAATCCCAGTCAGATGTCCTGAGTGTCTTTTAACAAAGTATTCATCCACTTTACCTCCACGCAAATAGAAGTATTTTTATTCTAAATCGGGTGACCTGGTGGTCTAGGGGTAAGGTGTTTGACTTCTATGCTGGCGGCCGGGGTTCAATCCTCGGTCCAGGCACAGATTTATCTGATTACCAAACCCTTCTTTCACATATGACAAGACGTCTTGTGAATGTGGGGAATGCCAGTTCTCCACCGTAGTTTTGATTCCACGTTAAAATGTAGGTCCTCCATTTCATCTCACAATCACCCTACCATTACACATTAGCATAAGTGCGTACAACCTGAACGGGTAGTAAGACGCGGTGCTAATAATAATAATAATATTCCAAATCCAAACTCCCTTGCCTCTAACACATTATTACATATGCTTACGTATAGCGAGATTTCAGTGATACATATATTTGTGACATATGCCCTTTTACCATGAATGTTGTTCTCCGGGCCCACAGCGAAGAATGGGAGCGTTTCACAGATGCGAGCAATAGATTCACGACTCCATTTGAAAAGTAAACGAAACAAGACAGCGATGGATGAGAACACAAAATGCAAAATTGAGTGTCAAGATGACTATTTATCACACACTGGAAGATGCCTCACATATTCTGAGATACCTGTTTTGCATATTACCATTTAATTCCAAAAAAATATCATATTTTACCATCAGGAATACCTCCAAATTTATGCGAAAAAAATTAATGAATAAGAACAAAAAGATAGTTAAAACAAATCCATATTTACGTAGAGGTAGACTGGAGAGCGATTTAAGGTTGAATGTTAAGGGCTGGGACCCGAGGGCAGTATTTTTTCAGTTTAAGTAGTGACAATTATTTTTGATAAAATGAACCAACTATTTTTTCAGTAGAAGTATAGTATCAACATTGATATCAATATCAGTTTGAATATTAGTCAAGGCTGTACTTAAATTTAGTGACAACTTTTTATCTTCATTTAAATAGTTTATCTTCTAAAGCCACTAAGCTCATCACTGATATCCAAGAAGTGTTGATATCACCATGTGAATAAAACTAAACTATATGTTTAAACTGGAGCCATATTTAATTTATTTTGGCTAAAGAAACGTTTTGCTATAATAAATGCAAAAAATCTAACTTAATTCACGTTCCATACACTCCAAGATTACGACATTTTCTCTCGAGATAACCGCTAGGGATTTTTACTCCCTAACTTCCAGACATCATAAAATCAGACCAGATGATGTTTATACCATATATTTTATGTCCAATTTTGGGGGAAGCATATTAAAATGATTTTTCTTAAAGGAAGAATGGGTGTCGTGATCGACACCAGAGGGAACATGGATCAAGGCTTAAGTCTAAGCTAGTCTGATTATCCTGTGATAAGAAGATTATGAATAAAATCAATTTTAGTTATATTTAATTATATTTTTACTTAGTAAGACGTGTTGCTTTGAAAAAAAGGTGACCCATCAAATTATGACAATGTGTCATATCATCTTTTCACACGAATACCACTAATGAGACTATAATAAATATAATGAAAATAGGTTTCACTTATTTATTTTTTATTTATAAATGTTCTTGATAGTGGCATTCGTGACTTATGCATGTTAAAAACCTTCTGTAACGAATCATCATCTACTACAAGAAGAAGGGAAATATCAATTGTAAGACACAATCGCTTAGACTTGTTCATATTGTGTATTATAGCTTTCAAGATAATTTTCAAACAAAGATTTTGAGTAAACTTGCCTTAAATATGTTTCCTCGTACAAACAAACACATCATTGTGTTGATCACAATAAACACATTATATATCATATACATAAATTATTTTTTATTTTATTTATTTTAGATAAATAAAGACACATTTTTATTAATGATGTAAAAAGTCCTCCATACTAATTTTGAACCAGATCTTTAGAGATATTTATATTTTTTTTTACAAAATTCAGGTAATTTTTGAATAATATATTAAGATTTTTTTTAGATCAAATTACATATACATTTATAATGCAAACAATTTAACAGGTACCAAGTTATGAACCAAATCACCCTATACAGTTTTTTTAAATACTCAAATTAAAACGTCATCAGCTAATTATCCATTGCCAAATTTTTCCTCCAAATTTGTATTTTTAATATCAAGTACGCCCCAAATATTCATTTTAAGCTAAATAGTCATTTTAAAACTAAATTGAATAGTCAAAAGTCACCTATCACTAGATAGCCCTTTATAGAATATCTACCTAAAACGAGGTATATAATGATAATTTTAAAGTCAAATACTCCTTAAATAGACCTTTAGAACCAAATCATTGAAGACGTTTAAGAAATATTTTAAATTCTCAAAAATGTTCTTTCAGTAAACTTTCGTTCCCAAAAATCAATTATGCACTTCTACTTTTCATGTCTATCAAATCCGAAATACACACATTCTAAACATAATCATCAAAGTCACTTTTGAAAAATTTTAATGTAAAAAAATGACTCATCAGTAAACTACTCTTAGTTTAAGGGCTAGGGTAAAAAAACATATTTTTTGTGGTATAGCCCTATGAAATCCATACATTAATTATGAACAAAATTCATCCAATCGGTTCATATCTATGGCCAGGGACAGACAAATAGAAACACGGACACTGGGACAGAAATAATCTTAAAACCCAATAATTTTTTGGGTTTGTATTCACATAAAACTATAAGTCAAGACTAAGATAATGTTAAGTTCAAGATTTTATAAATTTGAATACTCAAGAAAATTGTTATACAACGGAAAGACCCTGGACAAGCTATTTATAATCTTGGACTATCAATTATTTTAAAAAATTCATACAGTTTAAAATATTTCATTGACTAAATAATAATTAGTTTATTTAATTTTGCCAAAAGGTCAAACTATTAATAATAACATGTTAAAAATTACAATAAAATTTTAGTTAGATATAAGGATTAAAAGTATATAACTTATTTAAAACAAAATGTTAAAATAAGGTTACCATATCCAGTCAAAAGTTTTTAATATAGTTTATATAAATTTAAAGTTAACTGAAGTTTAATGAAAGAGTTGAGTTAGGTCTAAGTCTAAGTTAAAATCAACGTCCCTTTACTCCTTTTTGGTAGTTCAGATCAGATGGAGAATTTTGGAAGACTATTATCCAATATGTTTCGGTATTTAAATGTCGTACCAGATTCAATGGAAAGTCGTCGTTGGTTGAAACAGAATATGTTTACATGACTGGAAGATGTTAACTCAAGGAAGGAGCTAATACTTATACTCATCTAAACACATTGTATTTCAAACAACGAAGACTTTCCATTAAATATTGTACGATATTGAAGTACCGACACATGTCGGATAATATTCTTTCCGAATTCTCCATCTGATCTGGACTACCAAAAAGTAGTAAGGGGGCGTTGATTTTAGCTAAGACTTAGAACTAACTCAACTTTTTCATTAAACTTAAATTAACTTTCAATATATATACAATATATTCAATACATTTGACTGGATATGTCAACCTTATTTTAACTTATTGTTTTAAATAAGTCTTATATTTTTCATCCTTGTGTTAAACTACATTAGTG
Source organism: Timema shepardi (assembly GCA_902151425.1). Taxonomy (NCBI): domain Eukaryota; kingdom Metazoa; phylum Arthropoda; class Insecta; order Phasmatodea; family Timematidae; genus Timema; species Timema shepardi. The sequence continues at coordinate 1,005 of CABFVX010008843.1, read as the reverse complement.
TTGTAATTTTTATCATGTTATTAATGATAATTTTTCCATTTGTCTCTTTTAAATACACTGATTATTGAGTCAATTAAATATTTTAAACATTATGAAATTTACTATAATTGATATTACAAGATTATAAATAACTGATCGAGGGTCTTTCAGTTGTTTATAATTTTTCATGGGTATTCACATTTATAAAATATTAAATTTGAAATCATATATTTCTGAATTCTTGAAATAAAAATATCCATGACTTGACTTATATTTATTCACTCTTTAATAAATAATTATTTAGAATGTTTTTCTAAAATATTCACATAAAAGATTAGGGATCATCATAATATCAAGATCGATTTTTTCACGATCACAATATATTAAATTTATTTAAGAAGGTAGATATTGTATACGATATTAACTATAATTTTTTTTAAAATGGTACAATTATTTTTTAAATAATCTTCAAAATTGTGGCTACTAATCAATTTCACTTGACTTTTATAAAGTATTTTCTTAAACAATTATTTATAAAGTACAAAATATATTTCACTGTAGTTCTAGTATTTTAACCATTCATTGTCTTTATATTAAATCAATATATTATTAAAAACTTAACACATTTAACCGGAATTAATTAATCTTGTAACAAATTATTTCATATAAAACAATAATGAAAGTTTCTTAATATTATTTATTTAATTTCTATTATCTTATTCCTTCATTGTACGTCTATTAGTATCCAATCTCACATTTAATCTTTAAAAAATGCATCATATTTACTATATTTTAATAGGTATAGAGGGGTTTTACAAACCATATGACAAGACCATTATATGATAACATATTCTCTCTTGTCACCTTATGTGTTGAAATATTCGTTTAGTATGGTGTGTACTAAATGTGTTTCAATAACCGTTGTTATAGTTACTACTTTCTCACTATTTTACAGGTGGATGAATTACAGTGATCGTAAAAAAAATCGAACTAGAGATTTTTATGAATCCTGACGTTTCGTGACCG
>CABFVX010008842.1:0-21571 GCA_902151425.1 Timema shepardi | reverse complement strand
GGCCACTTGACCCACCCAGCCTTCCAAATATTTTTTTATAGCTTGTCGAGCAGTTTGTTGTCTAGCAGTTTGTATGGTGCCTTTTTGTTTCATAAGTTTCCAACACAACTCACAAGGATTATTATTTTAGCAGATTAATAACCCTCTTCGGTGGCCGCATGGTCTTAGATGTCACTCTCACAGTAGACTAGACTGTTGATGACGAGAAGATCGGGGCTCGAATCCTGGTCGGGTGTATTGAAGGTGATTTCCCTAAATGGTTTTCTCACGCTTCCTCCACGCAAATGTGGGTACACTTTTTCTAAATTATACCTTCCTCATCCTTATCACATCGTAATTAGTGCATATGCGTACAACCAAAATGGGTATTAAGACCCGGTGAAAAAAAAGAGTTTAACAGTTGCGTTAGGGGAGCCAAAGTAAATGTACCCGCATTATCTCGTAAAGAGGATTTAGGAGACGACTCCCAATGCACCGAGTATCAAGCCTAGATCTGACCGTCAGACTCACCCGTAATCCAGCCCGTTGCGATGCTGACGCCCTAAACCACGCTACCACTAGTTCGAGTAAAAACATTAGTAAAATGATACTCCCATGTACAGCTAACTTTCGTAAAAAAGTATTTAATTGCTCGTATGTTGTAGAAAACTCCCTCCACGTGTGGAGTTAATCAGCTAAAAGTATAGTATCAATACCTGTTTGTTAGTTACGTGAACATACGCAACTATAATCAGATTTAGGTAGGAAGGAACTTTTTTGTTTTAATATCACCACTTACTGCCCATTCAGGCTACACGCATATATGATAATTACTCTAACGAGGTAGGGGTAAGGAAGGGAGCATTTTAGAGGTAACCAACCTGTATTTGCGTGAAAGGAGAGTGGAAAACCATTTTAGAAAACACCCCCTCAGTAGACTAGACCGAGATTAGAACCCCAATCGTCCCGTCTTCAGCAAAACAGTCTAGCACGAGAGTGACACCTTAGACCATTTGGCCAATGAATCGGGTTTGACAATTATTAAATTTACTAACCGAATGTTATGGTCTTATGGTTTAAGGCATAGGGTCGATCATGGTCAATCTGCCGATCTTACGGTAATTTTCAATCGATCACATAAGAATATTACAACTTCATTAAAAGTCGAGTTTTGAGATCTATAGTCACAAATATAATCAAGCATTTCAAATACTATTTGAGCGTGGCCAAAATTACCTTGATCTGTTATAATTGGTAATGTTATATTAAAATTTAATAGCTGAATATAAAAATATAGGCCTACATTTTATTTATATTGTATTTTTTCTGGTAGGGTGGGCACATAAGTTTTTGAGAAATGTTGAATTAAAGAAATAAATATTTTATATATATAAATATATAATATTTATTTCTTTAATATATAAATGATTCAAAATTATAGTGGAGAAATGATGGCTGATCGCGGGACCTTTGATAATTTTATAAGTCGATCGGGCTCTAAAAAAAAAAGGTCACCGACCTCTTGTCTACGGTACCATTCTCGCAATATATTGGACTGCCAATGACGAGGAATTCGGGGTTCGAAACTAGGTTGGGTGTACTCAAGGTGATTTTTTTTTCTCTCTCTCTCTCTCTCCACAGTAATGCGGATGCACTTGCTCTAAATTAGAACCGTTCTAATCCCTAACATATTAGTGTAATTAGTAGGCCTTCATAGGGGTATAACCCAAACAGGCAATAAGAAGTGGCGCTGAAAATAATTAAGATGATCTGGTAGTCAGTCAGGCCGGATGCTAAAAAAAAGTCACTAAATTATTATTATTAATATTATTATTATTATTATTATTATCATCATCGAATCTTAACACTTACGCTAATGTGTAATGGTAGGGTGATTGTGAGATGGAATGAAGGACCAACAGTTTAACGTGGAATATGAACCACAGTGGAGGCCTGGCATTCCCCACATTCACAAGTTGTGATTGATACACGTCTTGTCAGAGGTGAAGGAAGGGTTTGGTAATTGTATAAGTCTGTGCTGGGACCAAGGATTGAACCCCTGACCCCAAATACAGATGTCTGACACCTTACCCCTAGATCACCAGGTCACCTTTAAAGTCACTAAACACATTTTATTTTATTTATACGTAAAATTATGTTTTTTTAACTGTAACTTTTCATTGATAGTAGATTATAAATACATATTAATTAATACACAAAAATACTCGCTTAAGTGGCCGAATGGTCTAAGCCGTCACCCTCGTGTTATACTTGCCACCTGATGATAAATATCGTTGTTTTGATCCCGGTCCGCTCTACTGAGGGTGTTGGTTTCTACATGGTTTACCATTCTCCTTCCACGCAAATGCAGATAGATTACTTCTAAAACTCTTCCATCCTCATCTTTACCCCATTAGATTAATTAACATACATACGTGTAGCCTGAACCGGTAGTAAGACGCGGTGTTTAAAAAAATCTAATAATAGAGTAAAATGTTATCAATGTTGACCGCAAAAAAACTTCCTAACAGAATCCTACAGTAGAATCGAACTCATGTACCCCCCTCCCCCCACTCACATTCCTAGTGAAACATGTGGCACAAAACCAATAGGTCAGTAATGAGGGGACTTGTGGTATTACTTCATAAAATGAGCTTCTCTCACTGTTTTGATAATTAATTAAGTTCCCCTGAGAATGCTGATTTTGGTATTTAATCGTGCTGATGGGTTGCGAGGCAGGTCTGCAGATTATGTTTACAAGAGCTCTTTGGAGACCACCGTGTTTACAATAACAACTGAATACGGTAGTTACAGTTTTATAGGAAGTGCGGGCGTTGTAAGGGGTGGTTTGGGTGTGGATGAGTGGGTGGTTAAATACAAAGAGAGTATGCTCTCTCGAATAATTCTGCTCAAATATGACACTATTACCAGGACCTAAACTTTGATGACCTAATAATTATAAAAAACCAACTTCAAATTTACAAAAAACAAAACAAAAAAACCAACTAAATATTTAAACGAAAACTAGTAATAAATGCACACGACTAAATCAAACGCGCAAATTACAAATGTAAACTAAAACAGATCTATGAAATGTAAAAACTTTTAACAAATACACTCTTGCATTTGGTTAAATATACTATCGATTTACAAATATCTGCCCCTGATTTCAGAAATGGCGTAGTAGCTGTCTCGGCACCGAGTTATCGGGAACACTACCACTTTTTCTCTAGTTGCGCGGTAAAAACACGCGTTATAAGAGAACCACCTGTAGGCCTATTTATAGTCAAGTCATATGATCAGTAACTTCTTATTTCGCCTGCTCTAACGAGTCATTCTCGTGTTGGACTGGATTTCCGATTATGGGGAGATGGGGTTCGAATCCCGTTCGGTTGTACTGAGGGTGGTTTATTCATAGATGGTTTCTTACTCTCCCACTACACGTGATTGCGAGTAAATTCAATATCCTGTTCTCATTCCAACTCCATTAGCGTAACTAATGTAATAACCTGAAATAGAAGTAAGATGCGGTGAAAAAAATGTCACTATTGATATATACTAGAGGATTTTAAAGTTTTGTTGGTGTATTTTGATCAATTATCGGAAATAGACTTATCAAATTATGTATAAAAACATATTTAAAGAACATTGTGTTGTGTTTGAATTTAAAATACATGAGCAAAATCAATATAATAAAATATTTTTTGGTGAAATTGACTACTTCATTTTATAAAATGCAAACTATAGTCAATTTTATTGATTTATATATGAATTAACGGTAGCAACATTCCAATAAAAAAGTTTCCCCAGTCTATGAAATTAACAACTCCCTCAATCAAAGCATATTGGTAAATGATGTGTCAGGAACGTTTATTATAACGGTCATTTGACAGTGTACAACTAACCTTTAAAATGAGCTTTCATTTGTGAAAATAGGTTCAGCCGTTTTCCCGTAATTTCAACGACCAGAAATGCGCTTATAAAATTATTTGATGTTTTAGGTGTTTTATATTACGACAGGTCCATTCCTTTTGTCAGTGAACTTAGACCACCAACACACCCTGTCCTCTGCCTCCTCCTTCAGCTCACATAATTTTTTTCTTTCCTTCAAGTCATCTAGTATTTGAAACCTCCTTATTCCTAAGCTTCTTTCCCTCAACCTTTCCTTCTATGATGTTGTGCAAAAGACAGACAGTTCCTCCTAAGGTTGTGTTCGATCCAGTTTGCTTTGCGCTGAAGAATCATATTTACAACTGTTATTTTCTCACCCACTCTTCTTAGGACTTGTTCCTTTGTCAACCTGTCTGTCCACCTAATCTTCTCAAGTCTTCTCCAGCACAAAATTTCAAAGATCTTCAAGTGTTTCTTTTACATCTTCATAAGAATCCAAGTTTATGCTCCATAATTATAACATTATCAACACCCATAAAATAACTCGAGCGAGACTCGATCCCAAGGTCCCAGGACAAAGTCAAGCACGCCAACACAACTCAACCGGTCTAAATATATTATGAAAATTAAAAAATATCAACCTGACACGGGAATTGAACCCGGGACCTTTGACCTAGTATGTCAATGCTCTTACCATTGAGCTATTCAGGAATCGTTCCTCTCTTAGGGCCATTCTTCACTCATATTTTAAGGCAGAGTCTATGATGGACGTGCGGAAATCGCTACTAAGCCAAAGGTCCCGGGTTCTATTCCCGTGTCAAGGTATCATTTTTAAAATTTTCAGAATATGATATCTAGATGGAGTAAACCTCACTAAGAGTATACATAATAGCTTTAGCTATTTGACTCAGTCACCGTTTTGGCAAGAGCAGCTCCTATTTTCTTGTCCTCTACAACATGTTCATATCACGAGTTAAACCGTTGAATATGTTAATGATCAAAGAACACGCTAATAAATGAACAAAAGCTTAAACAGTGTATTGAATTTATTTAAATTAGTTCCAAATCTCACCATTAAAAAGCACTAGTGCACTGTTGTAATCGTGGTGATAAACGGTAACCATATATTATATTCATTCCTTACTTCAAGGTCATTTGTTGGATAGGAAGAGAAAGAAAAAAGGATCAGGAGAAGCTGAGTAAAAGTAAGGGATTATTGGCAACTTTAAACGTATGTTATTATTATTATTATTATTAGCACTGCGTCTTATTATCCGTTTGGGTTATACGCTAATGTGTAATGGTAGGGTGATTGTGAGATGAAATGGAAGACCTACAGTTTAACGTAGGATCTGAACCACGTTGGAGGCCTGGAATTCCACATATTCACGAGTTTTGATAAATACACGTCTTGTCAGAGGTGAAGGAAGGGTCTGGCAACCAGATAAATCTGTGCCGGGACCGAGGATTGAACCCCGGACCCCAGCATAGAAGTCCGACACCTTACACCTAGACCACCACACCCCTTACGTAATTACTAGGCAGGTTTCCAATTACCCGACACTGCACCTACACTCTCGGGAAAGACAGTAGTCTTTCCTGTTTGTGATTCCCGTACTGTTTCTCTTTTTGTGATAACCGAACGAGAATCACGAATATAATTTACCCCGATACTTTCAAAACTAGTCTAGTCCACTCCACGCAGGCGTGTTAATCCTGTTTGAAATCTTGTACGTGATTGTGGAGACACCAGGTCGGCCTCCACTCACTTACGAGGAAAACTGTCACGGCCACCCACACACTCGGGATTATCGACCGTTCGGTTAGTCACGACGATGAAAACGGCACAAAATCAAGTAAGGTTTGATCCTGTCCGGGATTTCCCATTCGAGATAAATTTGTCGTGATTGTCCCATACACTTTCGTGATTTCCCTTACAGCGTAATCACGTACACTGCCAACAAGCCCGAAAGTGAATGGACCCCTTAAGAGAACCATTTACTAAGGATTGAGATCACCACCAATCCTGGAGTGGAAATATTAGCTAAAAAAACATCAGTTTTATTCATTTATCTAGCGACTTCTTGTTGTGTATTATCCATTTAACGGTTAGATGTTGTAGGTACGATGTTAGTTGCCTGACTAAATAACAGAGAATCCCAGGACCGCAGACAATTGTCTGTCAATTTAATTACATTTTAATCTAATTTTTTGGCGGTATTTAACGTGCGCTTTCTGAAATGACTTATTATTATCATCACATGACCTATAGGTTAATTTAAATATATAACAAAAACAACATCCAAGCCTAAGCCGTTAATTCATCGCCCTATAAAGCGAAGCCCACATTTCATCATTGATAAACATTTTCAGTCATGCCAGTAATCGAACCCAGGGCCCTTAACTCAGTAGATAGACGCGCTACCGACTGAGCTAAGCTGTCGAACATTTAATTAAGACATTCCCGGCGTGACCACGATATTTTAATTTTACACGCCCTCCTGCAGAAGTGAGATTTTTCATTACCATCAGCTTTGTTCGCCTACATAAAAAAACAAACACAATGGTCGACATTATTAAGAACAATGTTGATGAAACTGCACAACTGGGGCAGCCAAATATAGTTTATAATTGCAGGATACAGGGGAAAAATGGGGAAAGTCTAAATTTAACTCAAATTGCGTAATTGCTCACATCTGTTAGAAAATTATGAAACTTTTCTAATTCACTTTAAATAATGTTTAAAAGAAGGCTCTGTCATATTTAAATTTATTAAAAAAAAAGTATTTTTTGGGGTCCTTATGGCGTTTTAGATATAACAGTTGCTGTATTGGAAAATGTGTAAAATGTAACTTACCCCCTTTTCCCCTATAACCTTCAATTATTATACCTTTATTCTTTTTTTGTCCATTCACGATAAGTTTAACATTTTTAGCTGCTATAAAAGGAACTAAATCAATTTATTTCATGCATTCAATGTTACCTTGAAAGGTAGCAGTTTTACCTTGAACAATTACTCTATGGTCCTATATTATAGACTACACCATAAGGGACACCGTCAAGGTAAGACTGATATCTTTCATGGTTTATGGATGGAGGGATCTATGAAAGCAATGCTCTATTTTGAGACATCTTCATAAATTACAGATAGTACGTTTGAAAAATCAAGCTTGGTAATAATACATTGCTTGACAACTAATATATCCAGCTTACATTTTTATTAAAAGCATATAGAGACATATTTTAATCTGACCAGAAACAAAGCTCTTCCTTTTTTTAATCTACATTATAGGCCTACTTTTCTTTAAGAATGATAATTATACAGGAGGTTTCTGACCAGTTAAAAAGTTAAAAAGAAAATAACTCAACAACACTCTACATGAAAATTTGTACTTCTGAGATTAAAGCAAAAAGATTAGAAATCTAGCTCTAGCCTTCTTAGGTCAAATAAAGTCTTGTTTTACATAGCAGACAACTTTAATAAAATGGTGGATTATTTTATAGGGTTTAATGTAAGTAATCACACATTTAAAAAAATTAAACTTGAAATCTTAGTTATTTAACTAATCAGAACTTTGGCCTACATTTTGGTGAAAAGAATATAATAAAAAACCAAACGACTTAATAAATAATCCTGTATTTATAAACGTCTGCAACGCCTCTCAATGCTCTCCTATACAGCACCCTTAATGGGCTAATAGCAATGTTTTAAAATGTTAGTACAATGTAGAAACCACGCCCTTAAAACCCACTTTCTTCATTAGGCCCTAATATTGGTTCTCCGTTGGGTCACGTGATGGGGAGAGTGTGGGGTCAAGAATAATTTAAAGATGATGCATTTAAGCAGTCAGGTATCAACTCATGACAACTAGCTTGTAGCACTTGGGGGTCATTGTGTTTACGATGAGAGGATGCTTGGTGTTGATAATTTATACGCTTTTACCTAACTCTATCCCTCTCCTTTCTCATTCATCACCCAGATTTTTACTTCTTTGAATAATACTAAAGGCGTTTCCCGGCATCACGCAGTGCAGTAATACCAACACATTGCAGCAGCGCGTGCACGAATTTCCCTTATTAAATATTCATCGTGAACTTTAGACAGACATATATATGGTGTGCACCGTGTTCATGGGTACCCATAAATGGGTGCAATATTTACTTTTATTGTTAATTTTTTTAAGAACAATTATTTGGGATTGGCCTGCCATTTTCTATTAACAACTTTGAATCATCAATTATTCGAACTAACAAATATAAAAATTATAAAATGTGTATTTCCTCCTATTTCCTTTTCAAAAACTTTCTCTTAGTTGTGTTCTGTTCAATAAACTTATGAAAAATATAATGGTTTTTTTTCAATGGGTTCAGCTACAGCAAAATTTAATTTTTGGCTAATTTTTCAGAAACATTATTTGTGCAAAAATTGGCTCTTGAAACTCATATAATTAGCGCAGAACTATGTCTAGATGTTCTAAAATTTCCTCCCACAAGTTTAAAGTCCTGAAATTCTCTTTCAAGAAAAGGGGGTTGGGGTTTGGGGCGAAGCTTACTACACCCCCGATAGATAAGACTACAATCCACCCCCAACAGATGGGATACCAATCCACCCCCGACAGATGGGATACCAATCCACCTCCGACAGATGGGATACCAATCCATCCCCCATTTGGAAAACCCACATGGATGCCCTTGACCGCGTTTTACTACCCTTTCGGGCTATGTACATATTTACACTAATAGGATAAAGAAAAGGAAGGTACCATTTCGAGGAAAGGTACCAGAATTTGCTTGGACGGAGAGTGAGGAACCATTTATAAATAAACCATCTTCATTAAGACACGACCGAGATTCTAAACCCGAGCTTCCTGTCATCGTCAATCTAGTCTATTGCGAGAGTAACGCATTAGACCATTCCGCCACCGAAGCGAGTGAGAGATGCCGAATATGACCAAAGTTGTCAACAGTTGTCTCGTTTCAAAATCTTTGTAGACATACTTTATACACGTACATACTCATTTAGTAATAAAGAGTTATAAAAATAACAAACAACTTAGTTTGTGACCTGGCGGTCTAGGGGTAAGGTGTTGGACTTTTGTGCTCGGGTTACGGGGTTCAATTCTCGGTCCCGGCACAGATTTATCTGATTGCCAAACCCTTCCTTCACCTCTGACAAGACGTGTATTAATCACAACTTGTGAACGTGTGGAATACCAGGCTTCCACTGTGGTTCGGATTCCACGTTAAACAGTAGGTCCTCCATTTCATCTCACAATCACCCTACCATTGCACAATAGCGTAAGTGCGTACAACCCGAACGGGTAGTAAGACGTGGTGCTAATAATAATAACAGACGACTTACAAACTAATCTAACTCTCGGAATCACCTTTCGAACCCGATCCGTGGATGTTTATTTTATCACAGTAAAAAGAGGAGAAACTTCAATTTAATCAGTTACATTTTTTTAGGCATTACCGGGAGTCGAGTCCTGAACCGGGTGGGTGTGGAGGGAATGCGAGAAAAAGTAAAAGTGTTTGCAATTTTTATAGAAAAACATTTTAGTGGTCAAAATAAATCAAACCTTTCTCCATCAGAAACATAGAATATAGTTTCTTCACATGATGATGACCTCAACTATTGATATTATTATTATTATTAGCACCGCGTCTTACTACCCGTTCGGGTTGTACGCACTTACGCTAATGTGTAATGGTAGGGTGAATGTGANTTACGCTAATGTGTAATGGTAGGGTGAATGTGAGATGAAATGGAGGACCTACAGTTTAACGTGGAATCTGAACCACGGTGGAGGCCTGGCATTCCCCACATTCATAAGATGTCTTGTCAGAGGTGAAGGAAAAGTTTGGTAATCAGATACATCTGTGCCGGGACCGAGGATTGAACCCCGGCCGCCAGCATAGAAGTCTGACATCTTACCCCTAGACCACCAGGTCACCCAACTATTGTTAGATATCTGTCAAGGATGTTCTGGAATTTAATGACAACTTTTTCTCTTCAACTAAGAAGTTTCTCATCCATTGATGCTATGCTCATGACAAATATTCAACAACTGTTGATCTCACCATGTGGAGAAAAATTAAACTATATGTTTATAATGGAGTAATATTTTATTTATTTTGGCCAAAAACATGTTTTGTTATAAACATTGTAAATACACTCCTATCCAGTCCCTTACATCCCGACCCTAACTCACAAGGACTGTTTTCCTGGATCGACCTCCCAAGGAGGGAATAAAATTAATGTATGACTATTATTATATTAATGTCCCCTTCCTCTATACTGTAAATTAACCGCCTGTTCTCTGGATGTTGTGTTTGTACTTAATTAAATTAGGGAAAGCCTCCACTAGCTTTTTAGAGGCATTAAACGTTCAAATTAAAAATCGTTTAACTGGAAAACCTAACCGAACTAATTAAGGATTCACTGATCAGGAAAATTGCTTATTTTGCAAAATAGGTTATAATTGAAAATTAAACATACAGGCGATGCTCCATGAAATAGAATCTATCGATTTTCGGCGCTTGGGTATGAATGGATTAGTTCCACTAATTGAATATATTTATATTTTGTTGCACAGGGTTTGATTCCCACCACGGGTGTATGAAAGATATATCATTGATTAAATTGGCCCTTCCATTTCATAGTTATCAATTAATGGCTTATTGACTGTTCTTCTAAGAGTTAAGTTATTTTGTGTGTAGTGTTATAATGTAATCAGTTGGTTTAGAAAATGATCACTTTAATTATCTTTAAAATAAATGTAAATATTTCTATTTTGACCACATATCACTTTTGGTTTTTATCTAAGCCACACGCAGATAAAATAATCAATCTAGTTCTGGTCTGGTTTTCCAGTTACAGGGAGATCAGGGTTTCGAATTCCGTCTGGATGTACTAAGGCATTTTACTACCCTCACCCTCCTAAACAGTCCCTTCAGCGTGAATCCACCTTTATAAACCAACAGTCGATATCACACAAACCCTATCGTCAGATACTGATACGATCCTGAATATGGGTGTCTCCATCGAGTGTATTATGACATCAATATGTCTCATGGTTCTGTCTCTGTTCCTTGTCATCGAACCACAGCCCCTCTTCCATGTAGCACATCAACGACAGGACTGATGTATCCCCCACCCTCCTACTTTCCCCTCCTTCCCCCACCCAGTGGTCTCGTGTTTCACGAGCGTAATGAGGTGCGACGCCATCCACGGTTCACTGATCACAGACCAGAGGGCTCGAACCACAAGAAAATAACAGGTGACATTCTAGTAGAGGAGGGATGGACGCTGGACAGTTTGTCCGGCATTTGTTATTAGCGTAACAATCGTTTGTTGTGGGGTTTAATAGGAGGGATTTAGGAGAGGATGGAAGAGGATTCGGGTTAAAATCAATAGTTATGAATTTTTGAGCAAATTTTTTCAACCTAATATAAATAAAACAGTGCTTCAGTAGATATGGTAAGTTTAATTTTTATCTACATAGTAATATTAACATTTATTAGAGATTTTTCATGAGAATAGCGGCTTTTGAATATAATAGTGTTAGATAAAAATAAAAATTCCTGTTCAAATTCCACTTTGTTTATAACAGATATTCAAGAACTGTTGGGCTTACTATGTATATAAAATTAAATCACTGTATCTAATGGAACTATATTTGATTTAAAAAGTTATTTTGTTATAAAATCTGCCAAAATATTTACCTTATCCCTTCCATCCCATCTTTAGAGCCGTATTTATGAGGAGTAAGCCAATATAAGAGTATACGAATATTTTATTTTTGTTATATTTAGTGTACACTTTATGGACCAACTGATTATATCAGCACACGAACATTTCTATGAGCGAGAGCGAAAGGGCCTACCAATTTATCCGATAAAGGTATTTTCACATATCTCCCAGGGTTCTTTTTACAAACAACATGGGAGCAACGGCCTTACTTCCCTTCCGCAGGAAGTTGCGCTACGGATTTTTATCGTTCAAGAAATATCTGTCTACCCAGGTGGGTTTGAATCCACGAACATTGGATCCTAATAAGGTCCATACACGACCAGTCTGACTTATCGTGTACGGGCAGTACTTATGGACTGATGGCCGTACTGACTAAAATACTGATGGGATCCGAATTTATACATAAGTTTTAGCTCTATTGTACATATAATAATAATGTAGTAATATTACTTGTACCGGTAGTGGTAATGTGAATGGAAGTCTTCAATATATTAAAACATTTTCTGATATCCCAGGAAATTCCCAGGCCTCTTTAAACCCCCGGTACGATGTACCCCCTGCACCTCCTTCTCATAGGTCCTGACGTCACTATATGAAATATGCTGTTGATCAGTGTTACATAAACTGGTCTGGTGGACTGATATATATATATATATATATATATCAGTTGCACCCAGGGACTGGCTTGATGGAAAAATAATTGTAATTACAGTTTTATTGATATTACATGCACAACTAATCACGCTGTTCCCTTATGGGGTAGTTAAGAAACTGTGAATATAGCTAAAAAAAACTCCGTACTTAATCCATCCTCATTAACTTTCTCCACTCTTCCCTATCCTTGCACACTCCCTTTGCATTAACAACATCCATACATCGATTCATGCATGCTTTTTTATTCTTAAAACTATTAATAGTTTTTATTTTCACACATTCGTCTACAAAATTTAGCCACGTATTACATGGCCTACCCCTTCATTTTGATCCACACACTCTACCTTCATATATCTACTTCGTCACTCGATCCACACTAATCCTCTCAACATGTCCAAACGAACTTAAAAACGCTTCTTTCACATGGGCCTATTGGACTGCCTTTCATACTGCACTTCATCAGCACCCGTTCATTACTGACTCTGTCCATACGAGTTTTCCACATACATTTCTTAGATATCTAATTCCAACCCACATTCACCTTGCTCTTGTGCTTCTCCCGACAAACCCAATCTTCACATCTTTAAAACAATGTTGAATTTAATAAACTTTTATATACTGCCATATTTTCCTATTTAATTCATTCTTCTTCATTCTTTGCACTAGTTCACATATTGGTTTTAGGAACGGTGCAAGCGTACTCAGGGATAATATTGAGCAGCATTTGTACTTGTGGTTTACTGGCTAAAATGTACCAGCGCCTATCAGTACAACATCGTTACCGTTTATTGATATTAAAGAGAAAAAAGCATATATCATGATACCTAATGTGACAAATGACCTTGCGTATTTTTGCACATTTTTTCAAGCCGTCGTTCTATTGTAGACAATACCACTAGCAATGGATGATTAATATAAAGAATATTACGATGTTTTGTCTTAACCGCTCTCATGGTAGAAAAACCAATCTCGCAAAGGTAGGTTGAGGAAAAGGTTAAAAGAGTTTTAAATGAGATTTCATAAACCTTTGAGATTTCTGTTTTCACTATGATCCAAAAGGAAGGTTATACATTTGAAATAATTCTTCAATTATTCATTAGTAACTAGGTCAATCAAGTTATTTTCTACGTCAACAGGAATCTTATCATTCCATACCATATATGGATTTCGGATCCATCCAGTCCCTGTCTGTGGATTCTCCTCTGCCAGGAAGTATAATTCAAACCACCCTAATAAATTTGTTAAATGGCAAAAAAATGGCATCGCACAAAGATGTTACGTCAAGGTCCTCACATTCTGAGTGAATAATATCAGCCAAATGATAAAACGTGTCACAGTAAACCCTTTAAAACTCAACTCATTGAATGATTATAGTTAAAACATAACATAATGTATTTTAAAAACGGTGCATGGAGCTGTTAAATTGATTTAACTTGTGTAAAAATAAATAATATTTTGGTCTTGATTGCTGTGGACCGGCACGGGCCCACGGATCACCTTTTGAGTAGCACTGGAGGTGACCCACCTCGTGGAGGTCTATACGACGTTCGTGCGTAGAGCCCTAAATAGTTAAACTCCATAATGGGATTGGAGGGTTATTGGTGATGATTGTGAACTCACCCTATGCTGACCCTCATGGTCTGGTTGCGGTAGAGTCTCACAGAGGTCATCTCTTGGAAGAGTGATAGCACCTTCATCTCCCGGAGCTGTCGGATGTAGAGATCAGGGATCCAGAACTTCTGCCTCTGCTCCCAGGTAAGTTCCACGTGGTCCAGATCTCTGTCCAGGATGTTGATCCTCTTATCCTTCCAGTGGACGTACAGGAACACGTCCAGGGATATCTCCTGGAATATTGTCAGGACAAATTTTGATAAGGCATATCTACAACGGGCATGTATCCATGATCTTTTAAAATTGGTTGTTCTGCCACTCCTTAAGGTGGGAGTGTAGGGGTCATGAGAATAGTAGTGTTCTCACAGTTTTTATAGCAAAACAATTTTTTGGTAAGAAGAGATAGAATATTCTTTTAGTATAAACACAGAGTTTAGTTTTCTACACATGGTAGTATAAACATTGGTCGAATATCTGTCAACCTTTTGTCTTCATTTAAAAAGTTATTCACCTAATGCTGCTATGCTCATGACAAATATTCAACATCTGTTGATATAACCGTAGCAAGGAAATTAAAATGTATGTTTCTACTGGAGCAATATTTTATTTCAACCAAAAAATTGTTTTGCTATAAAAACTGCAACAATAACGCCCTTAACTGGTGTTCCCTGCACTCCCACCATTGAATGTCAGTACTGATAGCACTAGCTTGTGTTGTCATTTACTCATCCCTAAACCTAACCATCTCTCCCATCCTAACCCTTCCTCACAGCCCTATTCCACCCTCTCACATACATTGCTTATTACATAATACATGGAGAAGCGGGTGGTTACATGATATATGTAGCGGTAGGGGGATTCCCGACATACGGCCCGCCATGTTTACCACACCACAATAACAACCACCCCTGGATATGTCATACTACACATGAGGGGTAACCTGCCCCAGCGAACGGAATTAGCTCATCCCCGGATGGATTTTGACAAATTTTTTTTTTAGCATCGCGTATTATTACCCATTT
Source organism: Timema shepardi (assembly GCA_902151425.1). Taxonomy (NCBI): domain Eukaryota; kingdom Metazoa; phylum Arthropoda; class Insecta; order Phasmatodea; family Timematidae; genus Timema; species Timema shepardi. The sequence continues at coordinate 6,658 of CABFVX010008842.1, read as the reverse complement.
CGAGTTATACGCTTATGAACAAATTACGCTGATGGTTTTAGGAATGAGGAAGGTTATATTTATAGGAAATGTACTAGCATTTGCGTGGAAAACATTTAGGGGAACCATCCTCAGTACACCCAACTGAGATTCGAACCTCAATCTCCCCGTCATTAGCAGTACAGTCTACTGTGAAAGTGGTGTGTTAAACCCCGCGACTACCGAAGCAGGCGATCGAAACTGTTGGAAATCTAAATCCTAACCTATTTTATGTAAAACATTTATAATAAATAACCGCTTCTGTGATCGAATGATCTAACGCACCACACTTGTTCTTTACTGGTTTGAAAGCGACATGAATATCGGGGTTCTGATCTCTGTTAAATGTACTGAGAGTAGTTTTTTTTTAACTAAACAATTTTACCACTTTTGTTTCACGAAAGAACATGAGATAACACTAAAATTATACCTTCTCTATTCCTACTCCATTAGCCTAGATAGTGTATGTAAATAACCTAAACGGGCACTAAGACGCGTGAAAAAAATATCAATCATCAGTAAACTGCATTCAATTTAAAGAGTTGGGTAAAAATTTAAAAAAATCCGAGGTAACATCTAAATATATATTTTGATCAAAATATATCTAATGGCTTTCAATCTGTGGCCAAGGGCAGATAGACAGACAAATTTGGAGAAAGACAGAATAGTAAAATCCACTTTTTTGGGTTCGGGTTCACACATAAATAAAGATTCATCATAATATCAAATTATATATATTTTTTCTACCACTACAGTACTTTCACTTGATATGATAAATTAGAAATATATTTTCATAAAAAGTAGATTTTTGGCAGATAGACAGTTTTATAAAATACATTTTTTTATCTTCATTGGTATTTTTTGGGTGTTATTTATATAATATATTGTTTAATATCTATCAAAAGTAACAGTTGCAGATCATGACTTGAAGTATAGATACATGAAAGTAGATTTATAAACTTTTGTAAATGTCCAAAAAAGTCCCTGTTTATCTAAATTGGACTGTACCACCAGTAAAATCATTAGAAACCTGTTTTGAATATATATGAAAAAAGGAATTAGTATAAAAAACGTATACTGTAATTAACAAATTTGTTTACCTGACTGTAAATAATATATCAAATGTTGTGTGTGATTTTCACTCCTACGAGGAAATATACCGGTAATTTATAATTTACACCTTTCCTTCACCGTCTGTAAAGGAAAACATTTATTTATTCCTATACATTTCTGTCCACCCCCTTTCCCCCCTAAACCCCAACTCCCAAATACATATGTTGAAATACAAAATTTGCATGCGGAACGAGAGTAGGGTGTGGATTCGTCCCAAGGTAGTTATTCCCGCTGTTCTAATTACACACCTTGGCTGCTTCCTGGACTGAAGTGTTCAGGTGACAAATCGAATAAGTTCCTTGAATGTATAAACAAACGGGCAATTTTTGAATTTAAATAAATCATACGGGTCAAATAAGCAGGCACGAACAGCGTAAAAGTACAGTACTACTTTCATTTTAGAGGCAAATCAGACCCGTGGTGTATTGATCAATGCACCTTGCTACGAGCCTAGGGGTCGCGGGTTAGAGTCCCGGGGCTGGGAGTTTGTTTATTTCTCCTGAAAGGGGAATTATTCTAACGGTCGACAGGATTTGGTTAGTTGGGTTTAAGTTCGATTTAAGTGTTTCCACTGATTCTACACCCTCATAATCACTATCACCATCACCTCATACAATCGGGACATGGAAAAAGCCTCAACAGAAAGGATGTATGATTATTACATTCGGGGGTCCCTTAGGCAACGGTACATTAGTACTGGCTAGTCTTCCTCTACTGGGCTACGAGTGACGCGTAATAATGTTAATATTAATAGAAAGACTTATTTTTTTAGCACCACGTCATACTAACCGCTCGGGTTGTACGCTAATGGTTTTAGGGATTAGGAAGATTATATATATATATAAATTGTATCCACGTTTGCTAGGAAGGAAAGTGGAAAACTATTTAGGGGAAACCACCCTCAGTACACCCGACAGAGATTCGAACCTCGTTCTCCACGTCATCGGCAGTTTAATCTATTGCGAAAGTAGTGCGTTAGACCACGCGGCCAATGAAACGGGTGAAAGGCTTAATTGACAGCTAAAAAAAGTTACCAGATCTACTTTAACATATTTATAAGTCAAGTAAAAATGTACTATCGGTACCTACAAAATAACATTAACAATATAATAAAATGTTGACAATGTGAACAGAAAAAGTTGTTTTTTCAAAAAGTTTCTTTATACAAGAATCCTAATATAGTATTAGCTATCACCCGCCTCGGTGGCGTAGTTAGCTAACGCGCTAGTTGTGTTGAGATAGACTGCCGAGGACGGGGAGATCGAGGTTCAAATATCGGTTGGGTGAACTGGAGATGGTTTTTCCTAAATTGTTTTACATTCTACATCCACGCAAATGCGGGTTCACTTTCTCTAAATTCAACCTTGCCAATTCCTAATCCATTAGTGTAATTAGTACTTAAGCGAATAACCCGAATGGGTAGTAAGAACCGGTGCTAAAAAACAGGAAATAATATTAGCTATGCCATGTATAGCACTATTTGCTCTCGGGATCGCTAGTGTATATTATATTACAAATTTTAAGAAGCTATCTCAATTTTTAAACAATAGAACGAGAAAGTCCGTGCAGAGTTCCGTACCATTTATTTTTACAGTCATAATACTTTACTATTATTCGAAAAGTTAAATATATATGCGTTTAGCTAGGAAATTATTGGTTTTATAAAAATATTTTTCAAATTAAATATTTTTGTTATAAATAAACCTACATATTTGCCATTATAAGTAATTCCATATCTAAAATAGTCTTGGAACCCTTAAAGTCATTTTGCCGAAAAAAATGAGAGTATCCATTTTGTTTATAATATTTATCAATGCTTAGAAATGAAATATAATCAAAATCGTTAGAGCTAATTTTGGGCAAATCAATTCTTTCTCTTTTTGACGTTCAGTAAACTACCCTTTATTCAAAAAACCCTTCGGAGCATCCCTATGAAAATCCTAACTACCAAGTTTTAGCCCGATCGGTAAATAGTTTAGGATCTAGTCCGAGGTACAGGCATACAGACAGATGGGCAGACAGATATACGGAAATCAAAAACAACTTTTTTGGATTCGTGGAGTCATGAAACGTCGAAAATTCATCAAAATCTAAAAAATCTAGAGTTAGATTTTTTGTGATCACAATACTTTCTCTACCTGTAAGATAACAAGAAAGTAAAAATCCGAGTTCTGTATGTATCATTAGAGTAGACTATTTCAATTATTTTTTTAACTTATACTTTTTTGTGTTTTCAATAGCACCAAATTGCTATCGATATCAAAGTTTCCGTAGTGTAGCAGTTATCACGTGGGCTTTACACGCGCAAGGTCTAAGGTTCGATCACGGGCGGAAATATTTTCCTTATTTCTTTATAATTTTATAAAAGTTCTTGAGAGTTAAAACTCATCATCATCACCTGAATTACGATTATAATAATTTATTTATGAATAATTCGAACAAATATTATTTGTAAATAAAGGGGAAGTGATTATAATTTTTTTTGTAGTTTAGCTTTACACCTAGTTTCGCTTATAATTAATTTTAATATACATGAATTTTCAAATATCAGGTAAAAATGTTAACACCTATACATAAATTTAGCTAACCGGGATATACTTATATACTATGACTTTCTTAGTCTAGGCTGCCCGATTTTTATATATCTATTTAAATAATTTGTCATTTAGAGCAGGTTCTTTAATAAAAATGTTATACACAGTTTTGTAACGATATCAATACATATACAAATTAAAATGTACTCTCTCTAAACCTCATATCAAATATGATAATTATGTAGCTATTTCGGATCTCCACAATTCTATTTTATTTTATTGTTAAAAAAACTTTTTCTTAAAACGCCTTAATTTACCTACTATCCAACAAAATAGGTTACAGACAAAATAAATAAATGCAACCCACATTTTACTTTATTAATCTCTAAAATAAGGATTCAAAAACTGGTTCAGTTACTACAACTTATAGGTTACGTTTCCCATCAACTTGATGATTGGAGGATCAAACCGTTGATGGAAAGGAATTGTCTGGTTAGCCCTACCAGAGATTTAATCGACCGTCATATCCTAATTGTTAATAGTGAACCTGAAAATGTGGTTTGAGTCACTGATCGGAGATCAACTCATATCTAAACTTCATTACAACAGTGATTATTGTTTCTGAAACCGGACCCTTAGGGCTGTAGAGATACACAATTTTTTTTTCAGCACCGCTTCTTACCACCCGTTCAGATTATATTCTCATGTCCTAACTACACTAGTGGTTTTAAGTATTAAGAAGGTTACATTTAGAGGAAGTGCACCCACAATTTCGTGGAGGTATAGTGGGGAACTATTTAGGAAAAATCACCCTCAATACACCCAATTGAAATTCGAACCTCGATCACCCCGTCATCAGCAGTCTAATCTAATGCGAGTGTAGCGCGTTAGACCATTCGGCCACCGAAGCGGGTCACAAACATTCTTAAACACCATGACTGTCGTTCGGCTTTACTAAAAACACCGTGACTCGGAAAAGTAAGAAAGTTGACTTGTACTTTTATTTTCCAGTGTAAGACATCGCTTAAATCACTCTAAAAATTATTATTTATTCATTCATGAACGTTTTGTGTGTGTGTTAAAATCTGAACGTTTTAATTACAAAACTAGAATTAAAGTAAGAGTAAATTTTATTTTTTTGTATAGTAATTATGGCCCGTGTTGTCCTCGATAGCAAACACATTTTGCATAATTACCTGAAACTCCAAGGTGAATGAGTGTATTGTGGGGTTACGTGCGTGTCTCAATTCAAGGTAGCTTTCGCCCTCTCGGTCTGGCGAGGAATTTTTTTAACACCACCTCATACTATCTGTTCAAGTTATACGCATATATGATAATTACTCTAATGGGGTAGGGACGAAGAAGGAAACACTTTAGAGATAATAATAATAATAATAATAGTAATAATTATACAATTGCGCGTCTGGGCTGCATCAATCGTAGCCCAGTAGTAGAAAGATTAGCCAGTACTAGTATAACGTTGCCTAGAGTATCATCGAATGTACTAATCATACATCCTTTCCATAGAGGCTCTTCCTATGTCCTGATGAGATGAGGGTGATAATGCGTCTGAGGGCGTGGAACCAGTTAAAACACTTAAACCTAACTAACCAAACCATGGTGGCCGTTGGGGTGATTCCAGTTTCGGGAAAAAATACCTAAGGTACCTGCCGGAAATCAAACACGGGAATCCTAGGCTCGTAGCCAGGTGCAATGACACCTAAACCACGGGGTCGGTTATTTGAGAGGTAATTTACCCGCATTTGCTTGGAAGGAGCGTGAAAAACTATTAAGGAAAAACCAGAACAGGATTCGAACTTTGATCCCCCCTTATCATCAACAGGCCAGTCTAACATGAGAGTGACGCATTAGATAGACTTTTGTGGGAGCTTACAAAGAAAATACCAGTACAAGGATGCGGCGGCTGTGGGGGTGAGGATGTTGACTATTTAGACATTTTGAACACACGACCTTTATTCAGGTTGATTACGGTTGATAGTCATACTCTCATGCCACTCTTTATTAAGATGGCGTATAACCCAAACGGGTAGTAAGACACGGTGCTAAAAAAAATCAAATTTATTAAGATGCATTTAATAACATGGTTTGGGGAATTCACCCACAAACCTCAAGGATCCTTCATAGACTCTGTGAGCCCATATTTTCTAGAAGACCCGTGTGGATATGAGAACTTCAGAGAGCCTCTTATAACCTAGATGACCCCAACAGACCCAACGATACTATAACTTTTATACCCTATAGGACTCTTATAGACCAGACGAGACTATGAGAACTTCAGAGACCCTCTTACACCCTCTAAGACCCTTATAGACCCAACGAGACTATGCGAACTTAAGAAACCCTTGTGGATCTTAGAAGACCCTTATAATTATAATATTTAGCACCGCGTCTTACTACCCGTTCGAGTTATACGCTAAGACCCTTATAGTCTCCACTAGACTTAATCAAAACTTCAAAGACCATCATTGACCATTAAAAAAAACTCATAGAGCCTACGAGACTCAAAGTTCCTGGTTTCCACTCCCGTGTCAAGGTGTAATTTTTCAATTTAAAGAATATGATTATAAATATGATTTATGTATGAAAATATCTATATTTAAATAATGTTTTTAAAATTAAATTACACCTCAATACGGGTATATAACTGAATGGGTTCCAAGATACGGGAAAAAAAAAACTTATTTAAAAAAACGACAGGTTAATAAAAATGAGTTCCGTATATAAAATAAGAGTAGAAGATTTAAATCATTTTTCCAAATCGCACTTTATTGAGTTTATAATAACACTAACATGTCTACATCTAAGTTTCCGTAGTGTAGTGGTTATCACGTGCGCTTAACACGCGCAAGATGGGGTGGGTTTTTTGTAAAATTTTCCCACCCCTATCCTATAGAAAGCAAACTTCAGCCCGAAAGGGCGCCATTACTATTCTTGTTGTGTTTATATGTATCCCCATGTCGTGTCCATTTTCG
>CABFVX010008841.1:0-12460 GCA_902151425.1 Timema shepardi | reverse complement strand
TTCTCCGGGCCTCACATTCCAGGAGGCCACATCCCTCCTAAAACATTAAAGTTATTATTCTAAATTTCGCATCAAATAGTGTACAGATAATTAACAGCAATCAGTATTCGCTTATTGATATAATTCCATCCCATAATTTCTGAAAACCCTAAACTTTATGTAATTTAAGAGTTCCGCTATTCGAGTAATGTGCTGCAGTACAGTAGAATACACCACCATTGTGCTACCACTGTCGGTCTACTGAAAACTAACAGTGTAATAGTACAGAGAGGAATTTACTTATGTATCTTAAATTGTTTGCATTTAATAAAGTACATTTATTTAATACGTTGATCAATATTCTATAAAATATAAGAAATTATTAAGTAACATAGGTACAGATTTTATATCTATAAATGTCCTTCAGTTTGTATGAACAAATATTTGATCTTGGTGATTTCAACAATAGTCTAGATACATCTAAAAGTGAACCGTTTCCCATGTATTGGTTGAAAAACCACGTTGTTGTATTTTTGGGAGATACATAGATTTGGTCCTCATAATTTTTAATGAAAGCCTCACCAAGAAAAATCCCTAAGATATTCAAAATATTATTTTGACCAAGTTTTATGGCATTCTTGTTTGAACAAGTCCCTTTCCCTTTGGTTTGGTGAAGTAACTATTATTATGAACGGTATCCTAGTGTTACCATCAAACATATTTATAAATTGTCCTAGAATTGACCTAAGCATTTCGTCAAAGTTTTTAAAGAATATAAATACTACTTTTGGTGTACCTATAATTCTGCTCGTTTGGAAGGTATCTGGATCGAGCCCCAAATTATTTGATTCATTAACCAATAGATTTAAAGTAGGAGAATAACTGATTAAATGAATTTGATTGAAAAATTTGTTTGAATTGGGAAAATGGCTTTCTCTCATTGCAATAACCACCGTTGGTCTTATCTTATTCATGTTGATGATAGAATGGGCCATCTTTGTAAATTGTCTGGTAGGATTGTCACTTAAATATGGAACTATTAAAGAAGCTGAAATGTTTTTAGTAAAGCACATTAATAATAGGACTGTTATCAATTTCATTTTTTTTTTGTTTATTAGAACACTTAAGTGCACATTTTATCACTTGGCTTAGTAATGACCAGATTTGAGAAATAAAGAGTAGAAAAATAACTACAAGATATTTATCCGCATTATCAAGTAAAGAGAATGGGAAAATTATATGTGTAAATAGTCCGTGTAAGGCTACCCCAAGTTCACTCAGTCAAAATTAGTACCCAGACAATTTCGTTAACGACAACCGATTGTAATGTGAACTGTATGCCTTAAATGTGGGCGGATCCCTTTTAAACTACAGTTGCTATTTTAATCCACACGCACATTTAAATAAAATATAATAAGTTAATTTTATTTAACTTCAAATTTGTCAAATGCATCTCCACAGACTCACGTACTGTCTTGTTATATCTAACATTATTCGAATTTACGAATATAAAAGTGTTGAAGTATTACTTCTGCCAATGAAAAATAATTATTATCCTGCGATTGGTGGTGTACCTGGTTAGTATGTATAACAGTAACTTAAACTTTATGGACACGTTTAGTTGGAGTTAGCACTACTTATCAAGTCCACTGCTTAGGCACAAATACTACTAACCATCTTCTACTTTATTATTGCGTTGACATTAATAGTTTCATTGTCCAGCACAACCATTATTATCCATCTCCTTCTGCAATAATGCATTGATTTTAATTGTGTGCTAGCGTTAAAATAATTGACATCAGAGTAAATAAACACATCGAATGAAGAATAATTTTATGCATGCTAACACATATTGCATGTTTAAGTTATAATTTACACACATTCACGGTTGGTTTCTAACTTTCTTTTATATGTAAAAATATGTGATGATTATTAGTAAAGTTAAATGATAAAAGTGAATTAATTTGTACTTAGAACATTTTCTTAATGGATCAGTGGAAGTAAAAATTACTGTTTTTCAATACTACACTAAAGCTCTAAGTGTAAGTTGTAGATCTCCGATTTTATCGCGTTCCGTTTCCTTACATAATTATTAATAGTTGTAAAAATAAGATAATAACAGTGAGGGAGTTTTATTTTTATTTTTGGTAGACCCAGGTTAAAGCTAACCAGTAGTAATTTTTTCTTAATTTGCGTTAAAATATAAAATAAAATTCTTTTAATTTTTTCATACTTTTTAAAAATCCCTAGAATTTTAATAACACTAAGCATATCTAATAACGGTAAATATTAAATGATACAGGTTTTGAATTAAACTTATCAAATGATAGCATTACTTGTACTAAAGATGTGCGCGTCTATCTATTAATGACAGTTCATGATTACCAAATTATTTTAATCATTCATGTAATCTGCTTTATGTATACCTATTTTTTTTACACTTATACATTATGTTGGTATAGTGAAATTTTGACCGTGGAATCTACCTGTGATTAATATTTATTGTCACAAATTTTTTTAAACATAAACGCATTTTCCATATGAATTACACATTCCTCCTTGTATTTTATACAAAAAATATGTCACTTAAATGTTTAAGATCCGCTGTTCTCAACCCTTCACCACCTAATAATGAACAATAAAGCCAAATATGATCTGTTTTTTCACTCCTAGCTAACCACATTGTTTACTAAACCAAGCACTAGACATTTTTTTTTTCGTCGCCAACCATCTGCATAAATGTAAAATCATTGATCTAATGAACTTCTAGTCGTTTATTTTAAGGTTTTTGTTTTGTTGTGTAATTCTAATGAATAAAATCGAGTTTCATAATTAAGAATGATCTGTATTCATTTCATTTAATCATCTTCAGGCATCACCATATTTATTGGGTCTTAACAAATACTAAAACACAGACACATAAACAAAAATTAAAATAGAAACCACCTTTATCGTATAGGGGGCCCGCTGAGACAAATATTCATAAATAGAGGAAAATATAATATTTACCTGTTTACAGAAGATTTTCTAGGAGGAAAATTCACCTTATTTATTTTGCGCAGCCACGCTGCAGTAGCACCTGGTATCTAGAGTCAAGTGTTGAAACTTTCTCTAAAGATAAGACTTTTGTTTGCAACTTTGATTTGCCACGCCGTTCAAATATTTACAAATACAGGAATTCAACATTTTATTTCATTTCTATGTTTTCTATAACGGACTATTATTTTCTTTTCTTTGTTCTTGGTTTAGTTATGTTATTTATATTCACTTAATTTTTTTTTATTTGTTAAGTCTATGGAAATTATTAGCTTTCATCTCATTATTTATTTATCTAAGTGTATTTGGAACACTTTTTGAAACTGCAAAGCCCGTGACTAAAAATCGAGATTTCCATGTTCGGTGCGCGAAATTAAAGGATGAAGAATTTTTCCTGCACTAAAATACTCAAGAATTATGGGTTTATTTGCCCAACGACGCTAATTTCACCCATCAAGAAGAAGTCCCAAGTTCATTGTCCAGCCTGAGCAATTTGGTTTACAGAATTTATTTCAAATTCACTGAATATCGTTAAATAAAATAACAAGGTATATTATGTTCAGCAGCAATTCCAAGACATCACATGATGAAGCTGGTATTTTCAAAATCGACATTTTCAATCAGCTTTCACCAACGACACATTTTGATATTTTAATTGAGGTTTTCAGGTTTAAAAACATTTTATATTTCATTGAAAATAAACATTTTTAAAATGTCCTGACATTTAATAACAAGAATTAAGAACTCTCCTATTTGGACTCGAACCCATTTACAGTACATAAGTCATCAACACAATTAATTTATTTCGAATATATATAAATTAATACATAGTCAATAATGGACTATTTATACTGAATACTTTTTAAGGTAATAATATCATAAGACTGAATTTAAAGATAAATATATTGTTTGACTGCTTTGTTACATCAATTAACTTAACTTGTAAATTTGTTTTGCTGCTTCATTTTGAATTATTTTGAACCCCATATATATAATATTAGGACTCACTAGGTGAGATATACCTTATAGTAGTGGTTGAAATGACACTTCTGGCTCACTTTTTCCCATAAGGTTAAGATTGATCCACCTTCTTGAATGAGGTGGATCACTTTCTCCCATAAGAATACATTGATCAACCTTATTGAATGGGTCACTTTCTTTCATTAGAATAGCATTGCTGAGGGGTGGATCAAGGATTATTATTTTGAGAGTTTTAGTTTTGATCCTCCTCACTGTGGAGTTGGTGCTCTTTCTCCCACATCGATCCTTCCCATAGAGCCAGTGGGTCATTTTTCTCATAAGAAAAAAATTGATCCATGGCGGATAAGGAAAATATATTTTGGGAGGTATTGAGGTGGAACGAGGAGGTTAAACAGGAGTTTAGAAAATAGTTACACCATTAATTTGATAAAACTTTTATGAATCAATAACATTTTACTATACTATCACTACGTATTGGGTGTTACTCGTTTATACGTTTGTTAAAACGTTTCCCAGGAGTCACTGCAGGAAGCGAGTATCGTCACCTCCCACCTATAACTAATTTTGACTAAACTATTTAATTTTGATAAAGACGTGCTGTTTCACTTGATGTTATCAAGCTATGATATTCACAAGAACTCGAGGATTTACGTGATAAACTCTTTATTATAAAGGTTAATATGCAAACTTACTTTTCATTATACTTAAAAACCTAAATGGTGATTTTATTATGTCTTCATTGGTGAACACATTTGTCATATTTCGTAGGACCGTATACAAGAAAGTAACATCCATTATCTAAATTATGGCGTTTGTCATCTCCGGGGGATAGTGCAAGTTTATTAAGGGAGATACTGTACAATTGATGTTTCTCACTTCTTATCATATACATATTGGCGTAGTGTAAGATCACCTGCTTTAAACATTTTTTTAATAATGGGCATGTTTAATTTTCTTTTGAGAGCTGTTTTTTACACACCTTTACCTACTTTTTTCTCCTTTTGAAGGGAGTAAAGCTTCGGTTAAAGTTCCACAAACTCTCGAATACACTTTCCATTCATCTCATCTTTCATTTTTCCTTGAGCTTTTTATATTGCACGTACTGTATAAAAAATGTATTTCAGGATAGTCTGAAGGGCTTAATGGGTCTATGCTATCCAACGTATCCTTATACACATTTTCTGATTTCGGTTCGTAGCAGAGGGAGTCTGTGTCTGTGAATAAGAGCTTTGTATGTTGTTCATATTTCCTTTTAACATAATTATAATGAAAGTTATACATTATAACCTTACTTATATCTAAGATTGCAAAGCCTGCATAGATAGGCTTATTCAAAAGAAGGCTTATTTTTTGCATACGAGCCCCAACTAAATCTTCCATAAAAATCTTATAAGCAATACATGCTGGTGAAGCAATACGCTCCTTCAGCCTTTTTTTTATTATTTAGTAATTGAACATTTACACAATGTCTTTGATTCACCATCGACTTCCCAAATACTGCATTGTTTATGAGTTTGAATAATATTTTTCAAATCCATTTACTGTAATTTTTCGTTGGGATGTATTAACACCCATATATGGCTTCAATTAAGTGCTCTGTTTGAAAGCTAGGACTCGGTGTATATTTTGATGCTTCACACCCAAAGAAAAATACAGTTTTAAATTACAGTAGTGTACCACTGAACTTTGTTTACCGTTTAGGTTAGGCACCAACTTTTCTGTTTTCCCGCCAGTTGAAGAGTTCAGCTTGGAGTGTATATACTCTGAGAATGAAGATAACATCTCAGGAGTGACTATAACTTTTTAAGAGCAAGTGAATAGTCACTGTGCTCGTCATGAATTTCTTCCGGATACTCAAGATCTACTTCTAATATATAACCCACAGGCCTATCATCAACAACTGAATTTAAATTGAGCTCTGCTATTTCAGTCTTGTTCAACCAGCTAAATTTTCTCTGAGGAAGGCAATCAGACATAGTAGTCCTATAGAAATTATTACAATCCCAGTACCTGATATACTTCATCTTCTTTTCACTGCTAAAATTAATCATATCAGAGTTGTTTGCTTCAGAATGTCTATTTGAAATCATAGACACCCCACCACGTGTCCCCTTTTAAATGAATAAATACATTTCAATGTAAGTTAGAAGTTCCAACTCATCCTTGGTCATCTTTATAAATGACGCCCATGCTAGTCCGGTGTTTGTTCAAAAATATAGACAGTATAATTTATAGTACTAAAACATAAAGAGAGAAAGTATTAGAAGACGTCTGATAAAAGTAGAACATTACTTAAAACGTATTATCTTTGATAATCTTAACTAGTATTCAATTATAAGTTTTCCCACACCGTTTTAGCATGAACATAGTCACTTTCTGAAATATTTTCTTGGCGCATATGATTATAGAATGCGAATTTTAGTGGTAATTAACTATCTTTAAGTTTACTGCTTCAATCCATATAGTCGTAATGGAACACACCTTTTGTAGTAGAAGATCTAATTTATCAAAAGGGATATTTTCATGGAAATTTTTTAAATTGAGTTTCCCAACATGCAACAAATGTTCAACCAATTTTTCAAAAAATGTGCTTAAAAACTGAAACGAGGCAATAAGTTGTAAATACCCAAGACTGAATGAGAAATACTTCTGCATATTGTTTGGAATACATGATATACTTGTGTCTGTAAACTTCACAATTTTCTGCATAATAATATGGACGTCATAATCTCTTAAATTGTGTAATATGATAGAAATTCTCTTGGTATATTCAAACTAAATATTGCACTTACTAAGAGATGCCCCCCGATAAGGCCCACTGAGATGGCAGTAATCACGGTCACGGTCTTGGACCAATTCCTTCTCGCAGATACTACATAAATTAGCCGAAATAAATTAATTTTATTGTTCAGGGGTGGTGCGCATAGGGACAACATTTTTCTTCGTCTAAATGTTCATTGTTTATTATTTAACAAGTATATGAAGAAAGGTATCCACAACATTTTCACCATTATATTATTATTATTATTAGCACCGCGTCTTGCTACCCGTTCACCATTATAGACAAAAGCGGGTTTCACACATTTACCTTCACAATTGACTATTACATATGCAAATCCTGATGGGGTAGGATTCGTCATTTTTGTAGTTGATGAGTGATCGGGGTTATGTGAAAAACTCATATTTTAATATTAAAATAATTAAAATCTGCATAGATCACATAAGGGATTCTTAGCATATGTTTATATCTTGAAAATCTCAATATTTTATCCTGTTTCTCGGGCATCTGTATCTTCTGACATTGAAATCAGAACACCGATCACTATGCTCACCCCTGAAATTTTCTTTGGAAAATATAGGCAAGAAATATTTGCAATAGTATAATTCACATCCTTTCTGCTCAGTGAGCTTAGTAACCTGATGAAGTTATTAATAAGGCATCAATGTCCCCACATCCACATTTGAAAGAAATATCAAATCTACGCGATTTTCACGACTACCCTTGGTTATCGTTAAAGGGAATATTTACCCTTGGTAGTCATCCACATTAATAAATACGTTATTTTGTTTTTTAAACTTGGCTATGTGTGGTATTGGAACAGGATATTTAATACCATCCATTTTTAGTTTACTTTCCAGTGATATATACTTATTCACTCAATTAGCGTGCTTGTTAGCTGGGTATAGAAATGCTAGTACAAACCAAATAAAACATTTACTGACAGCATTTCTTATATTAATTAGGGCATGTTTATTTCTCAACTCTTCTGGTAATGGAATGCGAGTTTAATGCTTCAGGACTTAGAGTGACGATACACTTACTGCGAAAGTAAGGAGTGATTGTTTCCTCTCCCTCCCCTCCGACAAGAGAGTACTCTCCACGGGCAGATGTATACAATTTTATATTACCAATTACACTAGTTTTTTGGGAAAGAGTTGCTTCCAACATCCTTTTAGTATCGCTAATAAAACTAAAAATAGCGAGTCTTTCGAGAAAGAGATCGTGATGATTTTGTCTGTACCATTCAAAGCTTCTGAAAAACTACAGGGTCGTGATCTTAATCGGCATCTAGATTTTCAAGAGTTTCATGCTTTCTTGACTTTGAAACATTGGCAGCATTCCCCGGTGATGTTGATCCTGTTTATTTGTGATCTATAAATGTTTACAAATGAAGCTTATAATATTTTATAAAAACCTTAAACAATAGCTAACCATTTTCAAGTTATTATTAAAAACATGTGTAAATATTTATTATTTAGACAAGTTTATTAAATAAACCAGATTCATGTCATTCGGTGCAGTTCTGCTACTTACCTTCGCCTTTTCGTCCCCGTGAAGACCATCCTCGAAGACGTCAGTTCTGTTTGTATTTAGCCGTCATTCCTCGCTTCACTTTTTGTATTCTACCGTATAAATTCGACAAAGTAACTTCTTGGACGTCATCCTACATCTGCGAACATAGCAACTGGTGAACACGATGTGTGAGGCGTCCGTCTCCCCTCCACGTTACAGGAGTAGATACGACGGTTACTATTAGTATTTGTATTAGGTAAGAACGTTAGTCTTAGTATTCTTTTACTATGTCCTTAAGACAAAGTTTCTTGTGTCAGAGATTCTGACTTGGTCGCCCATAAGAGTTAAATTTCAATGTTAGTCTCAATGCTCTTTATCTATATCCATATGATATAATATTGTTTTTCAGAGCGTATGAATTGTTTTATATGCCCATAAGGCATAATTTTGAATGATGAGATTATTTCTCAAGTTATATAGGTTGATAGGACATTATTTAGTACGGTAGTGTCTTTGAATTATATTAATATGCCCATAAGATATAGTATTATATCTTAGGTGAAAGTCATGACTCCCTAAACTGTATGTCCATTCTTCTGATCACTAAATGGTGGAAACCAGTCTAACTACCGCTTTGTTCAATGACCTAACTGGGTCTGTGATTAATACCAGTACCTATTGCTTATCTTTAGTGTACCAATTTACGGTGTGCAACCTGTGGGAGCACTACTAGTAATAATAGAGGCCCACTGGTATTATGCATAATCCCCACCCCCTTCAGGTACCGTTTGTATTAGTTATTACTTTTATTGTTTGCACTAGTTATAGTGGGCCCGAGATTGGGTGGAAGTATAAATATACTAATGATTGTCCAGCCTGTACTATTCAGGAATTGACGAGTCATAGTGTATTTACAGCCTAGATTCCAGGTAGATCACCATTTAAAATGTGTAAAGTGACATTTCCTCTTCCAGGAGATTAATCACTGTGTTTCGTTACTCTTTTGAGAGTAAATTCATGCTAAATAGTTCATTTAACTACGATCGTAGTGACTCCTTAATATTAGTACTTACTAGAATTTGATATAATTAACTATTATTCAACAATAATTTATTTTATATATATATATATATATTTCAGGTCTAGGTATTTTATTGGCTAGGCTGGATAGGTGTTATGTATTGTATCATAACTTTAAATTAATATTTTCTTCCTATTTATATTACTGCTGTGTTGTATTACTGCTGTCTTTCTTAGAAGAATGTGCGTTAGTTCTAATTTGTAAAATTACTAGATTCAATAATAGACTTAACCTTATTCTGTTGATTACTAGTTACCAAAGTTTTTTACTGAAATTCTTCTTTATTGGTATGATTACGTCTATGGTAACTAATTTAAATTATCTTATTTAATAAAGGATTGTTTAATATAAGATCTAGCTAAATCTTTTGTAATATTATTGAATTGTTTAAATGTAAATAAATTGATTTGTTAAACTTTTATATTTATCTTATATTTCATCCTTCCCAAACCTTCATTTAATTATTTTGTAAACGAATTCGTCACGTGTTATATTAGATATAAGAAGCAAAGATTTACATCAAATCACAATTTATTGAAATTATTTTATTTTATCATACAATTCATTAGGTGATAAAAGATATACAGTAGATAAATACACTCCATAGCAAAATTTTAATAAAGCATTACTGATAAATAATAAGCGAAACAAATCCGTGATAAATAAAAGCTATATTAAGACGATGTCATGACATCAAAATGTGTTAATTTATTTATTAGAATTGCATAAAAAAACACAAAATATACTGAAAGCTATGATTTACGTAATTAAATGTATCCCAAACTTTAGCCAGCCCCGTACTTCTTCGTGGTATGAAGGTAAAAAGGAAGCATATAATAAAAAATTAACCATAAACAGTACATAGTAATTTTAATAAAACTTTGCTTATCAATGATAATCCAAACAAAGCCGTGACAAATAAAATAAATATCAAAGCCAACGATATGACATAAAGAATATGATATATATGTTAATTTGTTTATTTATATATCATCGATAAATATTAAATCAATAATCATACTCATTGTTATGTCAAGTATCCAATAAAATATACTCGTACAAAAATTTGGAAAACACTGGCATTATTACTATCGCGATTAAAACAAACACGAACCTTAGATATAGATTGAATGAATTTTATACACAAAGTGAGTACAAGTATATTTTCCTCCCAAACACAAGGATTGGTGTTTAAAGAACACTTTCTGAACCAACTGACTATACCAACACACAACTTATTAAATAATATAAATCTAGAACACAAACAACATCCAGCCCCTGGACCGATAATTCAACATTATTAAAGTGTAAGCCCACATCTCACCAAATATACATTTTTCAGTCATACTAATAATTGAACCCGCGACTCTTAGCTCAGTAGACAGACACGCTACCTACTGAACTATTTTATGTGATGATAGATAGAAAGTAAAACAAATAGTAATGTAGATAGTAAGATCAATTTTAAATTACAAGTATGTAGAAAGAGAGATCGTAAATTAGATCTCAATGAAGATCACTGATTACATATCAATACATTGAAATAGTTGCACGTTCAAGTTTGAAAACAACTGAATATCAGAATGCGCTGTATTGTTTGTTCCTATCGTCCCATGTTTGGTTATCTTCGCATCACTATCCACATAGTGAACCTGTCTTAAGTTGGAGTGGAAGAGACCGTGAGTTAAGAGGAGTTTGTATGCAGTTTTTATATCCAAAGCGTTTTTTGAGTAAAAAAAACCTAATAATTTTCCAGTAGTAACGGTGGGTTTAATTTTTTTCACGTATTTATATCAAAAGCTGTTGAATATATGTTAAGAATGTCCTTGAATTTAATAATATTTTTGTTTATTAATTTTAAAATATTGTCATTCAATGCCGTTATGCTCACGAAAGAATTCTACTAAGTTTGATATCATTATTGGAAGAAAAATAATGTATGTACTGGAACAATATTTACTTTATTTTAGACAAACAAAATATTTTGCTATAAAAACTGAAAACACACTGCCATTAGGTTGTATTCCCTTCAGCCCACCTTTGGGGTTAACCTGGTTCAACAAAAAGTTTCCGCGGATACGTTCAGCTCTAACGAAATATTTAATTCTACATTGCGTTATCAAAAAAATTGTTCACGAAAAAATAAATTTTAATGATTCTAACAGAGCTCGTTATACTTAGCAGACCTATATTTTAGTTTTATTAATATAATCAAACGTGTGAACATGTAACATTTGCTAATTTTATACTACTGTTTTTATTAAGAATATTTGTTAAGCTATAAAACTAGGCGTGATATAGAACTGATCTAGATTTATTTAGACTTGAATTAGTCTTTAAATTACGTAGATTTTTTAGGTCTGCCCCAAACTCCCCTCTAATAAGACTCACGTAAAAGTTTGAAATATTATCATTTCCTTCTTTCTATCAAATTTAATTACAAACAATTTGATTAATGTATTAGATTAATTATTTTGCTATTTATTTATTTTCGGACATAAGGCCTGGTAATAAAGTGAACGATATGAAATATTATAATACTTTAATTACAGTAAAATTGGGTGTAATACATCATTATAAACTAAGTATAAGTGAAATTTATATTAATATATTTATTTTCTGATATATATTTTTAATTATTAATATTTCGTCTTACTATAAATATCGATGATATAATGCCGTAAGACTTTTTCTGACCTTCGACATGTCAGAAAATTCAAGAAAATAACGAGCCCTCAACCCTTGTTAATTCTACTAGATCTATATACTTATAATTATATTATTATACTTAATTATATGTATTATATTCCATTGGCAGGTGGAAGGATAACTATAAAAATGACCTGAAATAGATATGGTGTAATGGGGTGGACTGAATAGAACTAGCTCAAGATAGGTATAGGTTGTAATGAGATGGACTGGATAGAGCTGTATCAAAATAAATATAGGTGGCATATTTTTGTAAGTGTGGTAATGAATGTTTTAGTTCCTAGTACCATATAGTAATGTAACGGATAGATGTAGTGACTATTTTGCGAGTGCAGTGAGCGTACCCACCTCTGTAACTGGAATGTGGAAATTAGGGGTGG
>CABFVX010008840.1:0-21582 GCA_902151425.1 Timema shepardi | reverse complement strand
ACGGTGAAGTGATACCCTTCTAGGTACGGGCGGAATTTTTCCATGGCCCAAATCACACTGAGGCACTCCTTCTCGGTGGTGGAATAATTGCGTTCCGCATGACTTAACGTACGTGATTAATACGCAATCACATGCTCGCCATCGTCAAACTCTTGTGTCAGAACAGCTCCTATACCTCGATTCGAAGCATCGGTATGCAAAATGAACTTCCTGGAAAAATCTGGGCACGATAGGACGGGCGCGTTTATCAAGTCTGCCTTTAATTGGTTAAAGGCATCCTCGCACTCCCGTGTCCAGTTCCATTTGGACTTCTTTTTCGTCAATTCGGTCAAAATTGAAATCTTTCTGGAAAAGTCGCTCACGAATCTCTTATACCATGACGCTAAACCCAAAAAGCTCCTTATTTCCTTGGCGTTCTTTGGAGTGGGAAAGTCCACGATGGCTGCGACTTTCTCCGGATCGACCCTTAACCCTTCCTGGTCTACTAAGTAACCCAAGTACTTTAACTGTGCTTACAGTGTTGGCATTTCTCGGGGTTTATACTGAGATTCGCCTCTTTCAGGCGTCTTATCACTTCCTTAAGCAAGCTTGATATGGCTCTTAAAGTCAGAGGTTACAATAATTAGGTCGTCCAAATAAACTAGTACATTGGGTTCCAGTTCTGGTCCGATGATTAGGTCCATCAATCTTTGAAAACTAGCTGGGGCGTTCGTATAGCCATATGCCATACGCGTAAATTGAAAAAGTCCTCTTCCCGGCACTGAAAACGTGGTGAGAGGCTTACTCTCTTCAGATAGCTTTACCTGCCAAAATGCAGATTTCAAATCTATGGAAGAGATGTATTTCGCTCCACGGAGTTTGTCTAAGGTATATGTGATGAAAGGAAGTGGGTACGAATCTTTTACGGTGAGCGAGTTTAGTTTACGGCAGTCCAAACATAGCCTGTTTTTCCCATTTGGCTTCCGGACCAATATTATCAGGGATGACCAAGGGCTGGAAGACTTCTCTACTACGCCTAACTTAAGCATATCGTCTAATTCTTCACCTTCTACCTTAAGCACGGCTGGAGAACACGGGTAGTGCCTCTGCTTCACAGGTTTCTCGTTCCCGACATTTATCACGTGCTCAATTTCAGTGGTCGCTTTGAGTGTCCCATCCGGATTAAGCTCGCTACATCTTGTCAATCCGTTCATAATTTCCTCCAGTTGTCGCTGTTGGAGGGCGTCAAGAGAGTCGAAACTTTCTACTAAAGCCAAGCGTGGCACATCGTCTNCATCTTGTCAATTCGTTCATAATTTCCTCCAGTTGTCGCTGTTGGAGGGCGTCAAGAGAGTCGAAACTTTCTACTAAAGCCAAGCGTGGCACATCGTCTTGTTTCTCGTCGCCAAAATTCCAAGTCCCGTCTGCCACTCGAGGAACAATATTAAATATTTTCCAACATTCTACTCCTAGAATTAACGTCTGTTCTAATGACGGCACGAACAAACATTCAATGGTTTTTGTTTTCTTCTCCAGCGTTACGGGCAATTTCACGACTCCCTCAGTTTGGTGAAGGCTTCCCATCTGCTGTCCTTATGTAGCGTACGCCCGCAGGCTCCACTCTGATTCCTAATTTTGACAACATACCCATGCCTCCCCCGCCTAGACAAGATCGAGAAGCGCCTGAGTCCAATAAAACACGAATTTTATTTCCTAAAATTTCGACTTCTACATGAGGTCTCCCATCCCTCTCGTTTTGCAGTAGGATATACGAGGCTTGTGGGATTTGTCTCTTAAAAAAAGCCGAGACGCTTTCGCACCACCTAGTCCATTCCGATAGGCTAGCCGGACTTTTCTGAAGGGGATCACGTCGATTGTTTATGATTCCCCCTCCCCGTTTTTTGGAGGTGTGCAATTCTTGCAATCTCTTCGAACAACTCCTGGCTTCCCGCATCCAAAGCAGAATATTTCCTTCCTAGGTTTGTTTACAAGCCACGTAAAGGTGGCCTTGTTTTCCACAGTTATGGCATTTCCTTGTTTCAACTAGTTGACTCCTTCTGTCGCCCTGTGATGTGGAAGGCGCACTCATATCTCTTGATCTTACTACCTTGGGCTCAGGTTTTTCAAAACTTAGGGATGACACGTTAGCCTCTCGCTGATGTTTCTTCCTTCTATCATTGCTGGGTGCGTAGGCCAGATCAGGCTCCATAACAGTGGTCGATCCTGGATGGGAAGTTCTCGTTGCTGCTCGCACTCGGCCTAGCTCAGCCCTTCTTCCCAAACGTCTAAGATCCTCAAATGTGTTGATGTCGTACATGCACAACTTGTCCTGAAGGTAGCCGTTAAGGTTCTTCAGCACTTGACTCAAAATATCATCTTTAGTAGGTCTGTTTGTTAGTCGAGATAAGAGGTTGTCCATAACTGCCAAAAACATTTCAAGGCTCTCATCGACGCCTTGCGTCCTAGCGATGATTTCTTAAAGAAGTTGGTTATCATAATCCGGTCGCTGGAATGTTAGTTTCAACTCTTCTCTAAGCTGGTCCCACCGAGTCACCCTTCGCTTCGCAGATCGGTACCATATCAACGCCTTTCCCTCAAAGAGATCCACCGCCTGTTCGTGAAGTTCAGCTTCCGAAAGGCCTCTAGCTATCCTTAACTCTTCAGTTCTCTCCAAAAATGCATTAAGGCTTGTCTTCGCATCTTCACCGGTGAACTTAAGTCCCCACTTGGTCACGGGAACACCCCTAGATCGTTCTTCCCTCCGGTAAGGTTGGCTGATGGGGATTGCCGCTACTCCTGTCGGTTCTCCAGCTTGCTGATGTGCTGGCGCATCCAGGTGCAGGCGTTCGAGGTCGTGTGGGTCGACATCATTCTCTGACTCGCCCACTTCATATTCTTCTAGGCCATCCACATTACCTTCTAACCTCGCCAAAAGTGAGTTTAACCTTTCCTGTAGTGCTTCCTTCCTCGCCAATAGTGAATCATCACCAAGTTTTATGTTCAACTTACTAACTCTCCCGACCACATGCCAGAGGCCGGTGTCCAGTCATCGACACTGGTGACCCCTTCTGGTGCCTTCAAATGCTTCTAATAGTAACTCTAGGTCATCGCATTTTCTTTCACAGAAGTCCAATTCATTCTGCGGCGTGAATTCAGGGAAGCAACTGGAAAATTCATCGGGACCCAGTAGCGGTCTATTAGTAGCAAAGTTCCTTTGCATACGGTTTCTTAATTCCGGCACTGGTCCCTCCACTGGAAGTCCACGTAACGCAAGCTCATAAACTAGCTCCTCCCTCTTTAGCCGGTAGACATCCATCACAACACTAACTAACCGATGACCCAACTATATCCCTGGGACTCTGATTCCAGTAACTGGACACCCGTTTACAAGAGCTAGGCCGGGCAAACAAGGCAAGCAACTCTAACAAACCAGAATCTTCACAATTTAAATCTAGACTTACAATAATCACACTTATGCCTAACCTGTAGAAAAATTATGTAGTTCATAATTAGAAGTCACCCTAAGGGAAAGCAAACTTGCGAGTTCCGTATACCGGCAATAAAGCACCAATCAGATTCACAAAATATAAGAAGAATTAGTGGGCTTAATCCACAGCACTGAATAAACTCCCACAAAATAAATTTACTAAAGCATCATACGTAACATTACCAAAAAAACCAAGTTCCATTTCCCTAATAGCATATTTTCAGCCTCCTGAGACTCACCCTTCGCCAACCAAGCCCAACCGTGACAACTCAGAAGGTCCAGGCCCACTTTAACCCAGCCCACTCTAACCAAAGGCCACTCGAGGGCCCCAAGTTGGGCACCAAAATTGTAACGAGATTTCCGGAGAAATAACGCTACAGAGTACCCGGCCAGCTACAGCATGAGTTGGGGGTGGGTTGAGGTTCGCGAAACTGACAGGATGCGGCGAAGGTCAGAACATAAAAACACTACTCATCAGGGAAGCATCCTGATACGAATGGGCGCCACTTGGTCTTTTGACACGGGGAACCAAGACCCGACAAACTAATCGTAGGTTAGCCTTTAGGCTGCCACCATACGCGGTAACCACGAGGAAAGTTCAGTTCTGCCCCTCTCCACAACCCGCTAGATGAGTTTAGTAAATCACCGAATAGCAACATGAGTTTTAAGCAGATGTAATTTAAGTAAAACCAGGTACATAAGAAAAGTTAATGCGTATATAAATCATAAATCATAACTAAACTATAGAGTGTCTATGGATCATAGGTAACTATGCACCTTCCCAAAATAAACAAGTGCCTATGTACACAAAAATGATATAGTGCTTATGCACTCCTAAAAAAGGTTATATTGTCTACTGTACTGATCGCCTCATTGAAAGGTGACCAGTAACACTTATTGATTTTAGTGAAAAGTTTATATATGTCTAGCTAAGACTGAAAGAGAGCATAAGTAGATAATTAATCAACACAAAATGAGGTTAAGATAGTTATTTAAAACACGTGGTTTCCCACATGTAAATTTTTAAATCATAAACCAGTTACCAAAAGGACTGTATTATTTATTAAGAGAATAAAAGGTAATAAAACATAATACAATATTAAGAGAATAAAAAAGGTTATAAAACATAATAAAAGATTAATTTAAAATAAAAGAGAACATTTACATTTACTACATTACCGATTTGTTTAAGGTATAAATAAAGGATATCTCCTGTAGAACAGATAAAACCAAAAATAAAATTAATTAATACAAAGACAATAGTCTTCAACCATTATACTTAATCCCCTGTTCTATTAAATTTTAAACAACGTGTTTTATAGGATGCCGATTGATAAAAAAAACATAATATAAAAAAACAGGCCTCATGGTTGATAATTTCTACGTTACATTAGAACACCACAAAAATGCATAATAAATCCGAAACATAAAAGGTAATTAATTAGACAAAAGAATTACACGGAAACTTTAACCCATAACCTTAAAAACAAGAAAGAAATAAAAAGGAAAAAGACTACATGTTAATTTAGAAAAGATTCTTGAATGAAATTAAAAATAATTAAGAGAAATAAAGAATTATGTCT
The DNA here is from genome assembly GCA_902151425.1 of Timema shepardi. NCBI lineage: Eukaryota > Metazoa > Arthropoda > Insecta > Phasmatodea > Timematidae > Timema > Timema shepardi. Next base: position 16,533 of record CABFVX010008840.1, on the reverse strand, counting down.
CACGTTGATCGGATCCAAATAGAGAATGGCCGAGGTAAAGCCGTTATTTTTCCTTAACAGGAAATTGTGATTCACGGATATGCCAATCAGAGACTTTCAAGATAAAAAAAGGGCCAATAATATAATACTTGAAGACTTAACATTTTTAAAATAAAAGATATAAAAAAAAACATTAAGGTAAAATTACATATCTAAAAAAGGTACAAAGAGATTTAACTACTTAACACATATTGAATTAATAGTTTATAAAAGATTATTAAAACTTTCGTTCCACTAAATCACCATTCAGATCGTCATATTTCGGAACTACTCCTAATTTAAAGTTTGTCCACTAGGCTTCGCCACTCACCACTACCAGGAACGTCAAGGTCGATAGAACTTAGGTCCGTTCATAATTAACAGTACACTACACATCATAGGTAACTGTGCACCTTTTCAGAATCAACAAGTGTCCATGTACACATAAAAATGATATAGTGCCTATGCACTCCTAGAAAAGTTATAGTGTCTATAAATCATATGTAACTGTGCACCTTTTCAGAATCAACAAGTGTCTATGTACACATAACAAAAAGATATAGTGCTTATGCACTCCTAGAAAAGTTATAGTGTCTATAAATCATAGGTAAACTGCAGTGAAAATGACAGGTCCGTCTAGGACGGCCCTGGCGACTTGCGTGGCTCGCGCCCTGTCTGTTCGTCCAAACTAGGACCAGGGGTTCTGAACTCCTCCCGTGAAATCAAGATGAGGGGGGGGGGATCCCAATAGCTCCCACACATCCCTCCAGGCGAAGAGTCCGGGGACTAGATGAGGAAGGCATCCACCTAGCCCCGGGGGGGGGAGGGGGAGAGAAGACCCTGGATAACATCACATATGTTACAGTATAATCCACATGTATACATTTACTTCCTACTCCATGTACAATACAATGTCCTCCTACCCTAGTTCTCCTAGCACAATTTTCACTTATACATTTCCTTCCTAGTCCATGTGCAACACAATGTCTTCCTACCCTAGTTACATTTCCTTTCTCCTCCATGTGCAATACATAAACCCACCAATGACATTGCCAGTCGGGCAGTGGGGAATTTATAAATTACGTACATGAATCGGGCACGTAACTTGCTGCCGCCTGCCCAATTACGGAGGTCCACCCACTTGAATCCAAGTCACTACAGGGATTTTCAAAAAGCACAGCCTATCTCTACATTAAGGTTCAGAGAATAGAAATAGGAAAGAGGGAGATAAGTATGCAAAACAAAAAAAAATACAACAGAAAGAGCACTCCCCAAAAGGGGGATGTTTGCCGGAGCACGAAACGCACCAAAAAAACACGAGGCAATGGAGCTTGCTTCAAAAATCCAATATCACATAACGGGGGCCCCTACTTTCTTCCATCCAACCTTCACGAAGCACGTCCATCGATCCTTTTTCTTCCACTTCCATCCAGCATTTGTCACCTAGCTTTCTCACTGCCAATCTCAACTCGACCCAGCCATCTTGCCACAAACTTCTTCGCTCGTTACCAATATACCTTTTGGCATAACACGCTGAATTCCGAGTAGATAGCGCCAGCTGTCCTCTAGAGCACTTTACGAGCAATAATATGTGGATCAAAGACAAACTCGGTGGCCATCTTTGGTCGGCGATGAAGAAATTCATCACAACAGTCCCCCTCATTACACCCTATTCCTACCTTGAGTTAGTTCAACACAGTCCACCACATTACACCCTATTCCTACCTTGAGTTAGTTTAACACAGTCAACCTCATTACACCCTATTCCTACCTTGAGCTAGTTCTACACAGTCCACCTCATTACACCCTATTCCTACCTAGAGCTAGTTCTACACAGTCCACCACATTACACCCTATTCCTACCTTGAGCTAGTTCTACACAGTCCACCACATTACACCCTATTCCTACCTTGAGTTAGTTTAACACAGTCAACCACACTACACCCTATTTCTATCTTGAGCTAGTTCTACACAGTCCACCTCATTACACCCTATTCCTACCTTGAGCTAGTTCTACACAGTCCACCACATTACACCCTATTCCTACCTTGAACTAGTTCTACACAGTCCACCACATTACACCCTCTTCCTACCTTGAGCTAGTTCTACACAGTCCACCATATTACACCCTATTCCTACCTTGAGCTAGTTCCATACAGTACACCACATTACACCCTATTCCTACCTTGAGCTAGTTCTACACAGTCTACCTCATTACACCCTATTCCTACCTTGAGCTAGTTCCATACAGTCCACCACATTACACCCTATTCCTACCTTGAGCTAGGTCTACACAGTCCACCACATTACACCCTATTCCTACCTTGAGCTAGGTCTACACAGTCCACCACATTACACCCTATTCCTACCTTGAGCTAGGTCTACACAGTCCACCACATTACACCCTATTCCTACCTTGAGCTAGTTCCATAGAGTACACCACATTATACCCTATGCCTACCTTGTGCTAGTTATACCCAGTCCACCTCATTACACCATATTTCTTTCAGGTCCATTCTAAAGTTATCCTCCCATCTGCGTCTAGGTCTTCCCAATGACCTCTTTCCATTGGGTTTACTAATCAATACCAAACCCGAGACAAATGGAAGTCAGCTCATTCCATTTGAGTAACCACTTTGCAATTAAAGGGCTAATGGTTATGTTCCATTGAAGGAAACTACGGCATAACTGAAACCCCAGCTAGCTCGGAGTGACATTCGACAGAACCCTGACATATAAGGAACATTTTAAAATAACAGGGCAGAAACTCAAAACAAAAACAACATATTGAGAAAATTGACCATTACTAACAGGGTAGCCTGTGCAAACACCTTGAAAATTACAGCTCAATCACCGTTTCTGAACATTTTTCTACTGTGTGGAGTAAATTTACCACGTCAATAAAGTTTATGTCTATCTGAGCGAAGCAATGAGGATAGTATTTGGAACACTTAATACAACAATACCATGGCTCCCAGTACTTACCATATTAGCACCTCCTGATCTTCGACGACAACAAGCAACAATACTCGAATGGGAGAAACTAAATAGCCCACCACTCCTAGAAAATCTACCAAACCATAATACCCTGAACAACCTCACACGTGCCAGATTAAAATATAGAGCAACAATATGGCAATATATCTATTACCTAACAGCCGCAAGAGGCATTTGACTTGAAAGAAGAGTGGATAAGTCAATGGTCGTCCTATCATGACCAGGAATCACCAGCTATATTAGATCCGACAAACCCACTTACAGATATGAACCTACCACGGACAATATGGCTTCTCCTAAACAGAATCAGAATTTGTCCCACTAGAAGTAAGGTAGTGTTGAATAAATGAGGAATGGCTGACAATTACCAATGTGACAGTGGACCTTTGGTGCAGTCATTGTATCACATGACTGTCCAATCAGAAAATGTGAAGGAACCAAGGAGGACTTTATTGATGCCACTCCCGCAGCCATCGACTGGCTGCGTTTGTTGGACATCCAACTGTGCGTTATCCAATGGGTTAATATGTTCACAATCTTTAATAATATTGTTAATCCACTTTTTATCTTTGCACCATAATATGACTAAAAATTTTACCTTGTAAATATTAATTGTATCAAGGTTCTGCAGATGTACGTCTACTCTAAATAAATAAATCAATACCCTTAATACGATTCTAGCTTATTCCATTCACACAACATGTCCTGCCCACTTCGATTATCCTAACAATGCCTTGTGATTAGAATGATTATGTAACTCATCATTATGTAGCCCATCTTTCTCCCCAATATATTCAGAACCTTTTGACCAAATATCTTCCAAAACCCTTTTTTTTAATCCTAGAGTTCTTTTCTTCATATAAGGTAAGAGACCATGTATCACGAATATGGCCTGTAGGAGTCTGCCTCTCAGGGCGTAGATTAAAAATGTCCATAGTAGCATATTTATATCTATAATAGGCGATGAATGCAAAATTAAAAAGTAAGTCAATGTTTTAAAAGCGCAAATATGAAAGTGATTATGTAAACTCGTCAGAGGAAGAAGTAAAGGCTTATAAGCACATAGACAAGAGCCCTCTTAGCCTGAACTTTTCATTTTATACCCTATATTTCTATTTTGTACATTGGCATCTAAGTGTGATAGTGCTTAAGACTTCTTAGGTACATCAAGTTAAAATTCAACCAACTTCTCAAAATAGCTTCGAAATCTCCAAATAGGCAACGTCGTTAAGGCACCTCCAGGCTGTGTGCAGATGATACTGTTATTATAGATAGCTCATGTGGAAACAACCACTCTAATGCAAGAAAACATCTACACATTCAGCGAATATATAAGATTAAATAAATGAACAGTGAATTCTGGCAAATAAAACTAAGTTATCTTTACTTCTCCTGAAGTGCTCTATGATGTTGATGTACAGTATATATTAACGTGGTAGGTAATCCTTTACATGAAACTAAGTGTGTCAAATAATTAGGTCTATACATAGACAAACATGCTAGCAAATACACATGGAGTCAGTCTTAAAGAAAACACGGACATGCATAGGGTTATATCCATTAATCTTGCAATTGGTTTGCGGAAGCTCTCTACTTTTGTCTATCCTCGACTTTTTTTTTTACAGAATAGTACCTTCTTCTATGAACATCGTTCACTATCTGATTCATATGCTTCAGTCTTGGTCTCCATCTTGAATTTCTCCCCTCTATAATCTTAGTTAAACTATCATGTCTCAAAATTTGGTCTACCATAAGATTGTTAACTATTCTTTGTTGTATACCCTTCCAAAGTTTCATTTCTTCAGTTGCTTTTCTTAGCACTTCTGTATTTGATACCATGGCTAATCATGAGTTTTTCAACATTCTTATGTATCATCAAATTTCAAATGCTTCTTATCATTTACTTTTAGTTGCATCAATATTCCACGATTAACATCTATAAAGAGCAACACTCTAACCATATGCCTTAATGAACCGTTTATTATTTCTAAATTGATACTTGTGCAGGTTAGTTATGACTTCTTTTTATGAAAAGCGTTCTTTGCCTGCACTATTCTACTTATAATGCTGCTTTTATCTTTGGTTAAATTACTTTCTAACTAGCAGAACTATTTTATGTGCTGTAGCTTTAACTCTTATATTTTATATTTATTTTATTTACTTCTCCTTTACTGCACATCATGACTTTTAATTACTTTTTGTTGATCCTAGTATTATATCCAATTTTTAGTATTCATTCATTATTTTCAGTTTTCTTGACTTGAATATCCTGTTCACATTATGCACAAACAGAAAGGCAATAAGCAAAACTAAGTGTGTTGATAAGTTCTCTTCCTATTATAATTCCTTACGAGATGTATTCTTTTACCTCTGATAGTGCTTCTTATACATAAACCTTAACTATAATCGGAGATAGGTTGTATCCTTGTCTAAAACCTTTTCTTTTTAGCTTCTTTTTAATGTTCGTTAACTCTAATTATTTCTGTGGTCCCAAATTTTCTCAAAATTCCAAACATTATATCCCATTCCACATTATCAATTGCTTTCTCGATATCCTCAAATAAAATGTATGTTTTCTTGCCCTTACTTAATTGTTTTTCTAATAGCATTTTCAAAGACAGTACGGGTTTTCTTGATGCTCTGTTCTTTCTGAATTCATACTGATCCCCTCAAAATATTGCTTCTATCTTCTAGTTAATGCTTTTTTGCATTATTCTTATAAGTACTATTGATGCATATGTCGTGAAACAAAGTGTCGTATATACATCACATTTAACTGCTACTGATTTAGTTGGTCTGGCAACAATGTTCCTTTCAAAATCCTTAAGGATATTCCCTGTTCTGTACATTTCCCTGCAAATTTGACACATTTCTTTCTTTACTCGTTCTCCACCATGTTTGAGTAATTCTGCAGGAATTCCATAGGTTTCAGATGCTTCATTATCTTTTAACTGTTTAATGTTTTTTAAATTCCAGACTGATTATGTAGTTGCCTTTCTTCTATGTCAACATATTCTTCCTTTTCCAAGTAACCTTCACTTATTTCTCCTTTGTAAAGATTTTCTAGGTGTTTCATGTTCTTGCTTTGTCCTTATCTTGTAATAATACATTTTCTTTTGAGTGTCTTAGACAATTAATTTTTTTTTATCTTGAAAGTGTTTATTAACATCTTTGTTTGCTAGGTCTTTTCTTCATTTGCTTGGACGATCTTCAATAGTCACAGTGGAGCGAGTCCAAACAGACAACTATCAGTGCCTTACAAAGTCAGAAAATTCTAATTTTTTTATTACTAAATGGCACGTCAAAGAAACTAAGAAACTATAGTGACGAAACAGATTTGTAAACACAATCTTTGATCTTATACAGAGTTGCATCGACAAGGTCAACCAGTCTCTTCAAAGCAAGAGTATTTCTCTGGTTGAAGCAATCGCAGAATCGTTGCAGAAAATGGAATACGAGAAAACGGAACCAAGCATAAAGTTTGCCAAAGATAACTCCTCATAAACGGGATTAGAGGACCTCTTTACTATAATGAGGCTGAAGAAATTTAAAAGGTTTAATGAAAGTGCAACCCAAAAAAGACCTCTATCTTTCTCCTGAATAAAGCTTCAGAATTTTTCTTAGAGAAGTTTAACAATGATGAATTCACGATATGAGGCCATGTCAGCTATATTATCAGTGTTTTAATTTTTTGTCTGGAAATAATTTGAAGGATCAGAGTTTTAGTGAGATAAAAAAAAAGGTTCTGCTGACTTTGGACATTAGCTACTCATCGGACGTAGATATTTTGGAGACTGCGTCCAAATTAGAAATGTTGAAAATACAAGTGCAGGATTTGTTCAAGGAACTATAGTCAGCAACTCCCTTGGATATGTTAACACGTATACAAAAGCATTATCTGGATGATATTGACCAAATATCAAGACTATGCCTCGAAATTATGTAACCCTAACAGTGGCTGTGGCATCTTGCGAGCGCAGCTCTATCAAGCTCAAGGTGATAGAGAATTATCTCTGTTCTGTGATAAGACGAAATGTATCATCCAGCTTTGCCTTATTTTTAATCGAACATGATGGGGTTTCACAGATTAATATAGATGGCATAATAGATTAACTTGCTTAGGCCAAAGCGAGAAAATTGAAATTTTATCTTTTTCATAAACACAGATTTATAACCTAAAGAAACACTGGCCATACAGATTAAATTTTATTTTAATTTTTTATCCTACATCTTCATAATATAACAGCATTTAATTTTTTTCAAACTGAATAGAAAAAGTATATAATGATTTATCAAGTCGTAAAAAGCTACGATGGGTTTGTAGAAACGTTGGTTTCAGTCCGGTTAGTAACCGAAGGTTACGTTAATACATTTAGTTCATGAAATATAGGGAAACGTTATTTGGTCTTATAGTGTACCTATATTTATTTATGCTTCAGGTGTTTGTATTTATGCTTAGTGTATTGTCACCTCTCACTCCTGTATGTCCCTACGTGTGCAGGCCTGGAGATCTGTCAGGATGTATTTTTCCGAGGATAAGGATTACTTGTGTGGGTTCGTGATAGACGTTGGACTTGACCTTTAAAGGTTTATTAATACTACTATTCTAATAAAAATATGAAACTAGAAGTAAATTTAAAATAATAACTTAGTGAATATAAAGAAGCGATTGACCAAACGAGGTTTTATGAGGTTTTACCTATGGCCTGGCTGATAGCTAGGTGGTCCCTGCACGTACGTCGAACCTGGGTCCCTGGATTGAGTGGCAGCCCCGACTGATACTTGGTGAGCCTGACGACGATGCCCACGTGGGCCCGTAACCGGTAGCGTAACCTCCTAGCTTACGATCTCCCTTAATCAACCAGCCCCGAGGGCTTGAAACCCCTCTTATTTAAATCGGGCTGGTTTCTATCTATGGATTGCTGACACGTCCTTTTCGTGCTTTTCAGTGCTTCTAGTTTATTTGTATAATTTTCTATTTTATGATTTCTGTTAGTAACCACTCAGCATTCATTATCAAATCCATTGAGAATCCAATGAGTACAATATGATAGACGTATTTGTGGGCACGTTGAATAAAGGATAGAGCTCGTCTGGTCTTGTTTGCCGGTGATGAATTGTGGTTTGAATCCTGGATAGATGTACTGATGTGATTTTATCCTAAATGGGCTCCCACTAATTCTTCACGCAATTTCAGTCAAAATTCAAAATTCTAATTTTCTCATCCTTATCCCATTGATGCGTAGAATTTGAAAGTGCAGGCAAAAAAATTAATAGCCAAAGACGTTTGGTAAATCCTCTACTTCATGGTATCTTATAGGTAATCGGCCATATTTTTCTTTTTGGCTCTACTAGATATTAAAATAGTTGAAATGTTCCACAATTCATATGTATTATTTCAAATAGTGTAATATATGAAAGTTTTCTATGTATTTTTCTCTATATGAAGCCAAGAAACCAAAATGACTTTCCTTAGATTTTAACACAAGTTATAATTGAATAATAATTTTAATTGTGTCGTAACAGTTGGCTCCAACACGGGAGCATGTCTTGAAAATTTCCCAAATACGTTATTATATTGTGTTTGATAACATTTTTATAGAGTTGTATATAAAGGACTACCATAAATTTGCAAGAAAATTCTTCAGACGGCTTTTGCGTGAACAAACAATTAGTATAAAATTTCTAAGAAACATAAAATATACTGAGAATTCGATATGATTCCTGCTGTGAAATAGGACAGTTGTTATAATAGTTTGCTAGTATAAGATTGTTATCATAATATTTTCTGGATATGAATGAGCTATTTTCAAACTGCTTTACGCAAGCATTTTTAGTTTCCCAAATAAAGAGAAAGTTTTTTGAAAGTGAAAAAAAAATAGTCTCGAGATTATGACAAGTTTTTATGTGTAATGTGAATATGAAACAAAAAAAAAGTTGATTTTACCATTCTGTCTGTTCCCATGTCTTTCTGTCTGTCCCTGGCCACAGACCCAAAACAGTTTGATGGGGTGTGTTCACACTTGATAACTAGATGTTATAGAGAAATACCACAATTCTTTTTTATCCTAGCCCTCTACATCAGGGTAGTTTACTGATGACTAGTTTTTTTAAATTACAAATTTTTTGAAAAGGTCTCTAACGATTTTGTTTAAAATTCACATAAAAATTGGTTTTACATGACAAATAGTGCTATATAATACTAGTTTTGGGGCAAAAATTCTTTTAAGGATAGTTAACTGGTATTTAATTTTTCAAAAATGGCCCTAATGATTTGGTCCGAAATAGGTATGTTGGGAGTGTTTGATATGAAAAATAACCCTGTGTACACAGTTTAAGGTAAAAATTCAATAAAGATTTGTTTATTGATGAGTGATTTTTGAGAATTCGAATTATTTTCAATATGGCTTTACCAATTTTCCTTAAAATGTATATTAGGGCAGTGTTTGAAAACATGACAATTAGAGCCATTTATTTTTATTTTAGGGAAAAATTCAGTAATTGGTAGTTTTATTATTTAAAATGTATTGAGCTCACACTATAATTTGAAGAAATTAAAATACATAACAATAATGGCATTTGACAGTCGATAAATGATCGGTCAGTAATATAATTTTAGCTTGTCTTAATTATTTAAAGTGTTACTGTTTAAAGTGTAAAGTTTACTGATGACTGTTTTTTAATTTGAATATTTAAAAAAAATTCTTTAGTGACTTGGTTCAAAATGGGTATCTGTTAAATTGTTTGTATTATAAATATTTGTGCAGAGTTTGAAAATAAATAAATTAATAGTAGTTAACTGACTGAATTTTGTAAAATTTAATTATTTTTTCTAAAATAGCTCTAATGGTTTGGTTCAAAATTGTTTTCGCGGGACTATTTTATATATAAACTAGCTGAATCACTGTTATTCGCACGGGATATTGCGTTATTATTCATTTTAGGATGAAAATGAGTTTTTGTTTGAAGCTTAATGGCATGGTTCTTAGCGCTACCCGAGAAACACCGCGAGGAGATGACCATGTACCGTTTGATGGGGTGTTTTATTTTCGGCAGGCCCCCTTTCCTACTGGCTGGGGCGTTATCAGCTGAACGCGGCTGTACAGGTCCTCTCTTCAACACCACACACCGCCCCGGGCCGGGCCCTCTCACTCACACAGACACTACAAACACCACAACATTCAACAAAATATCAACTAAAGATTCCTACCGTCTCTTGGAATTATATATTAAAACGTAATTACATATTTTAATTAATTGTCTGTACCAATTTTTCTACCCCTTGGAAGCATATACGGAGTTAAAAATAATTGCTATTTTTTTCGAAGGTATTATTAGAACAAAATTAATGGATTATTTACCTTCTAAACGTTTAAAAAGAGTTTATAAAGCAATATTTTTGATTAGGGTAGTTATCCCTATTTCAGCCCCTTAATCACAAAACATCGGAATGAAACATCTTTAATTTCCTAAATAGCTTATAAGGAACACCTGTTCCCAATTTCAGGCCTCTAGCTTCGTGAGAAGTGTGATAATTGGTGGTGAGTCAGTCAGTAAGGGCTTTCGCTTTTATATAGGCCTATAAAGAGATAATAAGGTACATTTATTTATATAAAATAAAATTTTATAAGGTTAGTTTAGTTACAACATTATATAAAATTAGAATATTTTGTTAATTGTCATTCAAAATCGAATTTATATGGAGAATCTGGGAAAAGTTTTTCATGATAAATAGGAATACGTTTTTATTATTATAAATAACACATAATTTTAGGATAGTTTACAAATGATTTATTTATGAAAATTTTAATTTGGTTTAAAGTATTTGAAAGATTTGGTTTAAAATGTATGTATAAAGATGATTAACAAAAAAGGATGTGTTTGTTTTTATGAAGGAAACTAAGTAAGTGAAGTTTACTCAAAGCCTTTATTTATTATTATTTCTTCTAAGCTATAATACACAATATGAGAAAGTTTGTGCAATTGTGTCTTACCATTTATTTTGAATCACAAGTATACTTGGCTATGATTCATGACAGATCTATATAAATTACTGGAAACAGTACCACAGCATTTCAAGATAACTATTGTTATTTACAATATCTCGATTTTAACGCACAGCTAAAAATATATCCCAATTGTTGTCATAACTTTTTTCCTCCAATTGACATCTACAAATATCTGGAAAACCGAGTATGAAGTAACACCTTAAATAATTAAGACATGCAAAAATTATTTTAGTGACCGATCATTTATCGACTGCCATTATTGGTGTTCATTTTAATCTCATCTAATTATACTGTGAGTTCAGTACATTTTAAATAATAAAATTATATTTGATAGATCTATTTTTATATAAATATATAAAACCTTATTTATTATTTTCTACAGCTCTTGTTGGATTTAATCCCATCTCTTTGGATCAAGCTGAGATGAACATGAAGTGGAACAATGAAGAGGATATCGATATTTTACTAGCACCACTTTTAAATAATACATTAACTGAACAAAATACTTTACTAAATGACTTTAATATTACTGGAAAACCAAACGAATTCCATTGTTCTATTGAAGATTTAGAGCTTTACTTTTGTTCAAATCATTATGTCCTTCGTAAAGTGCTGAAAATTGTTATTTATAATGAAAGTACAGAAATTCTTAAGTGTATACCATTTAATTATTTGTTTGATAAAAATATCGCTCAGATATTCACAAATAAACACATTAAAAAGATTAAAAATTTCATCGCAAACTCAAAATCAAATATTAAAGTATATCGTTGCAAACAAAAACCTTATAGTACTTTCAAAAATAAATATGTTGATTTAATATATATTAATATATCAAAAAAAAGTTTAAAAACTCTCATAAAGAGAAAATTACTGTTTAATTGTGTGCATGATTCACAAATATTCAAAGACGATGTTAAAGAAAAATGCCATAATATTTTTAAGAACTCTACGAACTTTATGTACACATTCACTAAAGGAAAAGTTAAAAAGACAACACACATGAATACTTGTGCATGCAAGATAATAATAAACCTTAGAAGTCAATTTTCACTTACACAAAATATGAAAAAGATCAAACCTAAAATAATACGTAAACGTGAAACAAAAGAATCAATTATCAGTGCCGGGAAGAAGCCCATTCAAATTTCACTTTCAAAAATACAATTTAAAAATTCAATCAAAGAATTATCTCACCAGCCTGTGAACAATATTATAAAAAATAAAAATACACATATATATTTAGCCAACAAGACAAATTGTGACAAGACATTAAGCCATAATTGTGCAAAGCTGAATGAAAGTAACGACACAATAGTTGTGGTTTCAAGAGACACTGGCTCATTCACTAAATGGATTGAAAGGGGTTTAGCTTATGGTATTGAAAAAGTGAAAGATAAAATGGTTGGTACTTTTAATGAAGGGGGGGATTTTTCTATCGGTGGAAGCTTCAATATTACTAGAAACAAACGTTGAAATTATATTAGTCAAAATGAAATAAATACTTATATTTTGCACCCAACCCAAATTATGGCTTAAAATTGAGTGAATTTAAAATAACTCCAAGCAAATTAATACAAGTACATCTATTTAACTAGGCTATGTTATAAAGTATACAATTTATGGTAAATATTATATGAAATATTATATGAAACCTTTTAATTTCAAATTATTAAACAACTTAGTTTATCCTCTACAATATTTGCTTCAAATAAAATATAGTTTTGGTATCACTCATTTTCTTGTGCAAGGAATTGGCACTAAAATGATTTTCTCATCTGTGACTTCAAAGTTATAACTCAAATAAATATAGACCGCCTTTCTGGTCAACTGGTCAAAGTTCCTGGCTACAGGTCTAGAATTTCCATGTTCGGTACCCAAGGTTTCAAAAATTTACCTGCGAATCTTTGGGTCTATAACGGTGTCAAAAGCAGCCTCGTTAGGACAAATTAAGTGCTTATGAATACAAGATACAGCTACGGTTTAAGTTCCTCGCACAGTGGCGTAGTATCTCGTACATGTACGGTCTCGTACAATAATTTTGTGTTTTTTTCTTGCCATGCTTTTCTACGGAACTGTTCACACCGGCACTGTCAAAGCACCAAAGTATAGTATTCTTACGCTTGATGTAGTTCCATTCCACTATAAAAGCGAAAAGACACGTACAGTGTCTTGGCGGGTGTGGCCTCAATCCCTGCTCTCGGATACTCTGATCGACTCTTCAGTTTCTTGGTGGGGCGGTATTCTTATTGTATTGTATTTGAATTGTGAAATGAGCAATTTTGAAAAGGATCGACCCATTGATGTGAAAGAGTACAAAGTTATTTATGACATTGGGGATCCGTTTTACTACGGCATTAAGTACAAGGACAACGCATGGTCTGATATTAGCGAGCGTATACATCGAATCAAAAAGCAGATTTAAGTTTATTAGAGAATTATACAGGTAGAATATTAATTTATTCACTGACGAACGTGAGTGAGGCCTCCTGGTGGGACCAGACCATACAATTAAATCCTAAAACATTCTATTCTACGCAAAGTTCACTCTAAAGTATGCGAAAATCTTTAAATCGGCGTGGATAAAATCCTCAAACAGCGTAAAAAGACTCTTCAAACAATTCTCTCATTTATATAATGTATCCACATCCTTTTCCTGTTCTCTGTCTCTATATACATAGCCGCTACCATAATGTCCTCTCTCATCCGAGGAAGAAGACAAAGTGTAGTCCCTTTTTATCTCCCAGGACCAAAAAGAGGCCTACAAATATGCATATATATGCTACCTAATAACAACAAAAAATAGATAAAATATAGAGTGAGATGACAGAACAATGATATTAGAATGTATTACTATACGATCATATATACCCCGTGTTTCAATGCCACCCAAACAGTATTCTTGCAAAAAAAAAAATATATATATATATAAATAAAGAGATTAATATAAGTAACACGGGGTTTCCAGGAAGACAAAGGGTGATATTTAATAGAAAAGAGAATGGCGACGTAGTTTGATTGTTTGTTTAATAAGTCTTAAGCAGTAAAAATTTTTGTCGGGAACATATATATATACATAATGACTGGAAAAATATTCAACAATTATAAATCTCAAAAAAATTAACACCATATAAAATTATAAATTATATTGAGCAAAAGACTATAAAGTTAATATATTTGTAATGATGGCCCCCGTCACGTCTCCAATAGTAAAAAAAAGACAAACGCAAATTTTGTCTCGATAAGGATAGGGGATTATTTACAAAACTTTATAATAATATTTCTATCCCCAAGGGACCTTAAATGAATGCATAATTATTAAATTAATAATACGCTAAGCCAGAAGACCTTGAACAAAAGTTAAACATTTAAAGAAATATCATTAATCAGACAATATTATTTAAGGTGATATCAAAGATTAATTCACATCAGTGATCAAAAATAATAATTATTTGGTCAGAAGAACCTTGCATTTAGCCACTAAGAAATTAAAGACTTGCAATTCACTAAATTTATAACAAGTGTGGAGTATTATTTACTTTTATAACAAGGAATGTAAATCATTTTATATACAACTATAAATAGCCAAGGACTTTGATTTATTTAGTTATTATTGATTATAAGCACACGATAATTTCTATGAGTGAGATCGAAAGGGCCTAACAATTTGCCAGGAAAGGTATTATCACAAACCTTACAGGGTTATCTTGCATACCACAATCGACATGAGACCGATGAATTCACTTTCCCTCCAAAAGAAGTTATGCTATGAATTGTTATCACTCGGAAGAAATCCTTTGACCCCGGCGGGGTCTTAACCCACGAACACCGGGTCTTGAGGCGAGACCTTGACTCCAAGACCAGTTAAGTCGACCAAACTGCTAGCATTATTATATGATTGGATGCTAAAGTATAAAGATAGCGCCACAAACACAAAACCCAATATGGTTCGAGAATAGGAATAACAATCTCAACTAAAATCATTTATGGCTGCACTAGTAAGCAATGCAAGGTTAATTTAGTCTAGACCAGCGGTTCCCAAATTTTTGGGTCGTGGAGCACTTCTCAGGAGAGAAATTAGTGACAGAGCATTATCGTTGCCTTTAGACCATGTTCATTTTTGGCTGTTTTTGAGTAACTTCATTTTCAAGTTGCTAGACATTTTTTTTTATTATATAACAAAAGCACGAATTATTTTTCAAATTCAAAATAGCTTATATTTTGATCCAAACTTAATGTTTCCCATTGAAAGACATTGAAAATTATAACTTTACGTTTTTTTTCTCTAAACACTAATTTTGCACATACGTGTATTCGGCATAAAGGCGAAGATATTTCACTTAGCACCTACATAGGTAGTAACCGAATGACAGCATTATTGGCTCTGGAAACGAATTTTTCAGCATTTGGACATGTTACGGTGGCAGGGGACGCAAGAAAAGGCGAGTGTTTTTGCACTTTTTATAGCAATACTTTTTTTTAGGATCAAATAAATAAAACATTGCTTTGATAGAATCATAGAGCTTAATTTTATTCACATGGCGAGATCAACATTTCTTGAATATCATTCAAGGATGTCCTGGAATTTAATAACAAATTATTCTCTTCATTTAAAAAGTTTCTTAGATAATGCTGCTCTGTTCACGACAGATATTCAAAAACTAATGAGGTCACCATGTGAAGAAAATTAAACTCTATGTTTTTATAGAAGCAATAGTTTTCTTATTTTGGCAAAAAAAAAATTGCTCTAGATCTAGAAACTTTAAATTAACTCTCCTGAACTCGTGTCCGCTGCATACTCACCTTAAACATCAAGTTTTATTCATTATAAATATTTTTTCTACACTAATTTCAGAGAAATAAGAAACTTACTTAAATACATAAATGAAAACCAACAACAAAAAATATAAAGTAATGCAACACATTTGAGAACGAATTCAAAGCAGGAAGTGTAAATATACAATAATACTCATCTATATAAGGTATTACAGTTTCAAAATAAAAAAATGTACCTTGGTATAGAAAAAGAACGATAAAGCATAGCCAAAGAACTTAGATTCTAATGAGAGGGATGGGGCTGTTTTGATTTGCACAATGTGGCTATATCTGGTTTAATTTGGGTCAGCTGCAACCGAATATCTGGCTCTGCATTCAGGTGGGATCTATATTTTGTTTTAGTAGCCACATAGGCAGAGAATCCTGATTCACATAAGTAAGTTGTTGTAAAGGGTAAAAGGATGATTTTCGCTTTATCTGATAAAACTTTAAATTCGTCTTTTAGCTGACACCAAAATTCAGTTAGTGAATTCTTAGTTGCAAAATTATATTTTACATCAGAATCTGATGTAAAATCAATCATACACTCATACTGGTGTAATGTCAGACAGGCTGGCTTTTCCGACGCAGCAGAGTATGGGTTTACCACCCAACAGTTCTCTTTTATTTTATCATGGAATTCTTCTGGAAAATAACAGTTGAAACTATCAAGCAAATTTAGCAGATGAACGTG
>CABFVX010008839.1:0-13598 GCA_902151425.1 Timema shepardi | reverse complement strand
GGGGGGGGGGTTGTGAAGCTTATATAATTCTTATACTACAGTGGTTCCCGGGCAACGCTGTGCGGGACAGCTAGTTAGAGATATAAACATTAAGCAATTAAAGCAATTGTTTTCAAAATATTAAGAATCTTAAATATATAAGCACTAAGCAGACAAACACGTTATTACTTGCAACGTTTCATATTTTCAAGCCAAATCTATGGTTGCCTGCTGCCAACGATTTTCTCTGGTTTTGACCAATCATAAGCTGTAAAGTACGGTATTTTAAATAATATAAAATTTGATTTGCTACTGATATTATCGACGCCAAGTGGTCTGACAACATGTTATCAAAAGTTCAAAGACTGGATAGTCCCGAAAAGGCAAACAAAGTTCAAGGCCTGGGAGGGGTAATAGAGAGAACAGGGGGAGATTCCATTGAAGATCAAAAGAAGGTAAGAAAAGTGTCATGTTTGTGGACAGAGGTAGTCGGAACAGCTGTCTGCATCCTCAACAGGATTCCGAATTGACCAAATATGAACAAAACTACTTTTGAGAGAAAACAAACCTGAGTCAGTTGAAAATCTTTGGCGCAGGAAGCATTTGTTAAAGTGTCAAAAGAGTTTAGAAGGAGTAAATGGGACGCAAGAGAGAAAAAAACTCATCTCGTGGGTCAGGAGTGTGAAGCAAAGAACTGCAGAATGTACAATCCAGTAACAAGGAAAGTGATTGTCAGATGTGACATGTCTTTTAATGAGCAAGACAAAGCATTCAGGATGTCAAAAGGCAAACTAATCTTTGTGGTGAACTTTGAAGTGATTGGAGATGTGAAGAGGACATGGAAGTCATGGAAAAATCACCTGTCATAATTTGTAGGAAGTCCAGAAGTAAAAATGCAGTTTGAAGTTCAAAAGTCCACTGTCATCTGGAGATTGTGTTGAAGCCATACTGGTACGACGAGTCCAATGGAAAATATACAAGAATAAAATAAGTCAACATAATACACAAAGAGGCAATAAGTTTTAAGGATGCAAACAATGTTCTGGGCTAAAGTAAAGTGAGAGCAAAAGCTCACGTAGTAACCTGATGTTTCAGTCAGCGAGAAGGAATTAACTATGAAGGTGTTTTCTCGAACAGTCAGATATGATTCTGTGAGAATGATTTTGTGCATCGCACCAGAGAAATACTTAAAGATTGCACCTATGAAGGTGTTTTCTCCAACAGTCAGATATGATTCTGTGAGAATTATTTTGTGCATCGCACCAGAGAAATACTTAAAGATTGCACCTATGAAGGTGTTTTCTCCAACAGTCAGATATGATTCTGTGAGAATGATTTTGTGCATCGCACCAGAGAAATACTTAAAGATTGCACCGTTTGATGTGAAAACAGCTTTTTAAATGGAGAACTAAAGAAGAAATGCTTATGAAACTGCCCAGAGGTTTAAAAATTGAAGACAGTGACCTGGTGAGCCAACTGAAGAAAAGTATAGATGGTTTGAAACAAACTTCACGGGCTTGGAAAGAAATAATTAAGAATGCCTCAGAAAATTCAACTCAATGCCAAGTGCAGTTGATTCAAGTGTGTTCAATGGATTAAATATGTTGTCTAGAATCAGGGAAGCAATCAAGAAGTTAAATACCTGGACACAAGAATTCAGCCCGATACCTCCGGCTTAAAGTGCCAGTGCTCTACCACTAGTCTAACAAGGAACAGTCTCATCCTTCACCAATAGTTTAAGGCTGAGTAGTGACGGACGTGTGGATATCGTCAGTTAAATATGAACCACCAATAGTACCAACTATCAGATACACCGACCATCTGTGACCTAAGAGATGCTATGCTGCCCAGTATACAATACAAGATTGTATTCTAATGAATTGTAATCATGGGAATGTCTGTATGGAGAGCACCACATTTCAATTAATTTAAATCAATTGAAAAATATCACCTAGACAAGAGAATCAAGCCCAGAACCCTTTTCTTAGCCCGTAAATGCTCTATCACTGTGCTATCAAGGATTTGTCATGTGCTCGGGGTCATTCTTAAAGAATTTCACTTTGAAATTACAATCTTGTATTGTACACTTGGCAGCCCTCCCGAGTTATAGATGTCTGGAATATCTGATTGTTTACAAAACTATCGGTTGCTCATATTGTACCGTGGCTAGAAACAGACCATCACCAAGCACGACCTTTGCGCTCACCCTGTTTGACTGCCAAGCCGAGGTCTCGTACGAATTCGGTAAACACGCCACGGAACAACGTTGTTCGCTATCACAACAAGAACTCGATCTGGAAGACTAGCGTTACATGCAATTGTTTCGCCTAAGCCTGAAGCTAAAATGTGTTTAACGCTCATGCGCGTTCTGATGAACGTAAGTGGGCCTCCAAGTCTCTGTGTGCTCGTCACCCCCACCAACTTTCATTCTTAGACTGTACGGCGTCGTGCGCAGGCGCCGAGGAAGACATCTATGAAGTGATTGGACAGTAGAGACTTCATCAACAGGTCATTCTTACCACCCTTTTTCCTCCCACAGATACAAAATGAATATAAGCTTGTGCCCAACAATGTTATGTACTCTTTGATGCCATTTAAGTCACAAGGACTCAATAGGATGTAAGTCATTGTAAAGATGGGGATTTATACATAGCGTATGTTATCTACGATCGAGGCTAGGGTTTATTCTACCGTTATTATGTAGCCATCTTTTTGGATCTTTTAGGTGTTAGTTTATTTTGTTGCTAATATTTTCTTTCAAACATGCATATATATTTAATGGTCAGTGTTACTCTTTAGTTGATATTATCTTTAACGGACTTGTAATTTAAACTAATTTTGCTGCTAAAAATTAACTTTAATGTATTTAAATGTATTGGATTGTTCAACTATCAGGACTGCTAAAATAATGTCTTTAAAGTAAAGTTAGTAGGCTAATTTCTATACGCCGAGTTGGAAGTATAGGGAGGAAATCCATTAATCTGTTTTTGTCTATTTTATATATATTAAATTTAACTATGAGGGAATCGTTAGAAAGTTACATTTTATTAAATATGTATAAATATTTGTATAGGGTCGCAATATTTAGTTATCCATCATATGTTTAGCTTATTTCTATCAATGTGCATTATTCAGTGGTGGCGCCTGAGCCGGACTACAAAATTGAGCTTTATTATTTTCTATATCTAAGAATGCGAGAGTCATTCTTTATTCTGAATCTCAGACAGTATATATTAAGCTTATTGCCAGTATACCATATTGTATATCATACATTTCATTGTTATATATTATTCTAATAAACGAGCCGTTGGGCCATTTTTGTTACATTCCACGTTTTGTTTATGTCAGGATCCTATCAGACTGTTTATTCCAGTTACGTATAAATTGACTAGTTCATGAGAGAGGGGTTCGTTGTCAAACTGAGTATCGATCATTAAAGGTCCCTGGTGATTAGCTCTATTTATTGTTACTTTGCGACTTGCTCACCGTGGTGGCTTGTTGGGGCGTTGCCAGCTGGGAAACAACGCTAACCCCACGGGGGTAAGGGTTGAATATGTAACTGATGATTTGCACAGGTCTATAACAAACTAAGCCTTAAACTATAAGTGAAGAGTGACCCTGGATATGAGACTGACCCTGGGTAGCTCAGGGGTTGAGCATTAGCACACAAAGCCAAAAGTACCAGGCTTGATTCTCGTGTCCGTGTGTTATTTGTGGACAGTGTCATAACTACAATTGTTCACAGCCTGTGGAATCAAGGAGTTGCTAGAGCACATGATACAAATGGGGGTGAAATGCCTGGTTTTACATACGTGTACACCATGACCATGATGTAAAGAAGATTGGGAATAGACAGCAAATGTGCATAAACAAGATGCTGAAAAAATTCAACTTGATGGATACAATTCCAATAAGAACCCCAGCCGATGCAAATGTAGAGCTCGCAAAGACAGAGGACAAAAGCGTTGTGGATTTCCCATAATGCAAAGCTATTGGATCACCCTAATTTGGAGTGATAGTGTCCAGACCAGACATTGCCTATTTAGTGGGAGTTTTCAGTCTCTGAAAGGAGCCCTTGATGTGGGAATTCAGCTACACCAATGACTGGATATAGAGATGAAGACATCAGTCAACAACTGGGTTTGTCCTCATCATGGGAGCTGACAATCATACTGAACGCTGAGGAGCGCACGAAGCGTACTGAATCGGTCAGTTACTCAACGGCACGGGTGAGGAATGTGTGGGTCGCACAACTAAAACATTATGTGCACAACCCCGGACGAAGCATTTTGACGCGCAGGTTCCTTTCGTCACTGGGGCATCCCTCCGCTTTCTGTGCGAGAGACAACGTCGTGTCCGCTCTTTTGAATTACCATTAGCTTTAACTAGACTGAATAATATTTTCCATAACATTATTTGAAAAGCTATATAGGTACCATTTGTACCGATATTTCCTGATTTATAAAGAGGGATGGAAAGTGAGAATTTTAAAAACTAAAATATGTTTGGCGTTTCAAAATACATATATAAAAACTAATAAAGAATTATAAAAAGATGTTTAACCAAGAAAGCTAAACATTTTATCGTACAAAAGTCAACATTCCATGGTAATTGTTCCAACATGCCAATAGCCTTGAAAGATGACTCACCCCTGTTCTGCGCAGCCCACGGCTGGTGCTGTTGCTGCAAGAGTGGCAGCACTGGAGGAACACTGCTATAGATGCCTGTACCAACAACACGGGATGTATGATGCCTGCAAACAAACAACACAACATCAGAAACAAAATAAATATACTATGACCATTCTAAGAGACTGCTTGCTATACGTATGTCATATAGTTTATTTTATAAGGTTTGGAGTACAGGAAAATATTCAACACATTATTGGTACAGTAGATTAAGAGTTTTATTTGTATTTCAAGTTTGTTTAAGAAATATTATGGTGCTCCTCAAGGCAGATACAAAGTAACTAGAAGGTAATGATGTTTCAGAAATTGATACATATTTACAACAATTTCTCTTAGCACCATGTCGCTGAAGCTAGGGTTAAAGTCAGATCTTTGTTTGGCAGTATCTAATTTTGAAAGGTTTCAAAATTCTTACACTAAGACTCATTAGAATTATCCAAAGAATGTTGTTTGGTATCATAAATACACCAGAAATTTGGTATGAAGTATGTTAAGGCGGTTTTCCACCAGGCCGACACACTTGTGACCGAGTTGGGTTTCCAAAAACAGAAACTAATTTTTAGAGGCAAAACCAAAAATATGGTTTCACCAAACCGAACGACTGAAAACAAGTTGCAGCTTTAACTCGGTACACCCAACCGGGTTCAAACGACGGTCTCCCTGTCGTTAACAGACCACTGAAGCGGGTTCTAGTCGATTTTAGTTAACACAAGATAAACAAGATGACGATGTTAAAAGTAGACTAGTAAGTGAGATTGTATTTACTTTTGAATGCAGAAAACAGTTTCACCGTACAAAACACGTACTAGAGTTCAACATCTGGCAGGACAGGACGATGTGTATATAAGAAGCTTTGTCCAAAACTGTTGCTGTGGTATTTCCAAAAACTCAGATCGAGTTGGGACTTCCACGACGACTCGGATTCTCCTAAATGTTTCCGTTTTCCGGAACTTGAGCTGAAGTTTTGTCGAAATCGACACAGTTTCTGTTTTGTTTCAGTTTTGTTGGTTTGGTGGGAAACCACCTTTATAAATAATGTTCGTGCAGATATAAATGTTAAAGCTTTTGTTGATTCAGATTCTTTAGTGACCCGATTGATTGGGAAGTGTTACAGTTTTACTGTTAGTTTAAATGTGGCAAATTGTGGCCGAGTCTTTGGCTATTTCTGCTGGATTGCCTTAGTGTAAGATTTGATGAAAATCTTGATTGTGTCTTCGAAGACAACTAATCTTGCGTACAAATAAGCCAAACCCGTGAGACATCACTTTTTAACTGATTTAATTAGTGGTGGTGATTTTAAATTAAAGTAAGTAGCTACTGATGAACAAGTAGTAGACATAATGATAAAAGGGTTAGCAATAAGGAAATTTGTTGGACAAGGTTGTAATAAATAAAATGATAGAATAGTAGAAACATAATAAAACACAATTAAAGAGGAAGATGCTATGCTTTAGTGGCATCGAAACATTGAAGTGTGTGTATGTAAATATATGTTAGTGTTTTTACTTTTATTTGTGCTCTATTATTTTCTTCCTATTCTATCATATTATGTCTCCATGGTTGTATAATGTATTCATGGATAAATGTATGAGGGATGTTTGTGAAGACACTGTAGGTGTATTAATAGACAATGTGAATGTGAGAGAGCGGCTATAAGCAGATGATGCCGTATTAATGGTTGAGAATGAAAGTGACTTGTAGAATGCATTAAATAGTTTGAATGTGGTGATAGGAAGAATGGATCTTCGTATAAATGTTTCCAAAACTAAGGTGATAGTTTATGATATCGACAGATCAGGAAATGGTTTTAGGCTTTGTACGAATAGAAAACTTAGAACAAGGGAATGATTTCGTGTATCTAGGCAGAATGTTTTGTAAAAATGGAAAGATAGATGGTGAAATAGACCGACAGGTGAATGTATCTCTGAGAAAAGTTGGATGGATGTGGACTATTGCAAGGAATGAGGTAGTATCGAAAGAGGTAAACATGGAAGTATAGAGAAGTGTGTTATCTCCAACGTTGTTTTAGGGTCATAAATTGTGTATTTGCCAGTAGAAACACAAGAGCAAGGTGAGGGCAGTTATAATGGGCTATCTAAGAAAAGTTTGTAGAAAAAAGTTGTACGGATAGAGTTAATAATGAATAGGTGCTAAAGGGGTACGCAGGTAGGTAGATATTTAGTTTATTATATTTGAAAAGTTTTATCTTGTTTTTAGCATTGTAAGATTGAGAGGAGGTATTATTTTAGTAATATTGGCAACTCTACAAAGAGTGTGTTGTGTTGGCTTCCATACGTCATACATCCTGTCTGTATCTATGTTCGTTGATCTGATTACAGGTTGGTTAAACATCTCTGTCCATTTTTAACTAAACACACTGTTTACCCATCACCAATGTGTAAGTGATTTTGTTATATGGCCTATTAGTCCATTGCAATTAGGTAAAATAGGAGAAGAAATTTATAAAGTTTTTAAATTTTGGTTAAACACTCTTTGGGCCTCCAGGAAATTAAAACCAAAGAGTTCCCTCCCTTGAGAGGGGAGCTTCCACCCTAAACCCCCCTAACCCCTGAAGTTTCGAAACAGTCAAACAGTAAAATGGTTGTATCTTGATTATAAAACAAATTATAACACAGATTAAAACCCAAGCTTTACTTTACTAAACACCAAACAATACATAACCTTCTCTAAACTGAATATTTAGAACATAGTCATAATTTAAGAATCAAAAAAGTATCGAAAGAGCGAATAAATATTTAGGGTACATTTCAATACAAATTATTTTATATTACAATAATTACTTTAAAATTACTTCTGTCTTTATAATGTAGACTAATGTAACATTTCTTGTTTACTATATAATATCATTATTTTCTTCTTCTTCTTCTTGGACGATGTCTATTGCCTCAGTATTAGTGCCGCTTCGGCCTCGGCAGTTCTTGCACATAATAGCCGGCTTTCACACATTTGCATTTCTATCCACAACCTTAATTAGAGACACTATTTCAGCTGGTGCTGTGGTCCGTATATGGGCGTCAACGATTTGTTCACTAACTTGTATCCCAAACAATCTCCTTGCCGGTGACCTGGCGGTCTAGGGGGTAAGGTGTGGGACTTCTGTGCTGGGGGTCCGGGGTTCAATCCTCGGGCCCGGCAAAGATTTATCTGATCACCAAACCCTTCCTTCACCTCTGACAAGACATCTTGTGAATGTGGGGAATGCCAGGCCTCCACCTACAATCACCCTACCATTACACATTAGCGTAAGTGCGTATAACCCGAACGGGTAGTAAGACGCGGTGCTAATAATAATAATAACAATCTCCTTGCCATGTTTGCACTTGGTGGAGTGTTGATGTGGAGAGGACAACACCAGCACTTGCTTCACCTACTGGTTCATTAACACAGTTATATCTCGTCTTATCCAAGCTGCTGTCTTCGTGTTGTTGTACAGTGCGATAATGACCCTCTCTCCTGCACAGGTAGAATATCTCAGGGATATCTTGCAGGTATTCACAACAATTGTACTGCCTGCAGTTTTCCCTTCCCTTAGAACCACAGACACTAATCGCACAAAGGAAGAGAATGGATTTGTTTGCTTTCGATCAATAAATTAGAGTCGTGCAGATCTTTAGAGCTATAGAATCTGTCTTTACGCTCTTTCAGCGTGAGGACATCCATTGTGCCTGGAGTAAGAGCAATGGCCAACTACAACAACTTGCTTGCTATTATTCTAACATTATGTACATCAGCATCATCTGTTGCTGTGAACGTGCGCATGCCTACTTTCTCCAGGTGGCCAGTCAGTTGCAAAATGAAACGCTCTTTATTGGCAAGATTGCTTAGAAATTGTTTCTGTGAGTCGACGAGAACTGTACTCTCACTGTTCTACAACCTTGGTGCCGACACTACTTTTGGTGTATCCGTCAAAAAACAAGTGTTGCTTGATCACCGTAATGCTTGTTGATGTAAGACGTGTAGGTGGTGTAAACATTACCAAAGGTCCCTTGCTCTGGCCATACTACACGATGAATAAGAAAGCCTCCATCAAGAACAAAGTACAGGACCAACTGGTCGCTCTGGAACTGTATCCGATACATTATAAAACACTGCTTTCTTTGTCTTTGTCATAAGGCCACTGCTATCAAATAAAGCCATGGACCCTGTTGCAAGATCGAATGCGAAACAATCTTGTAAGTCGTCAAGTGAATGTACAGTGCACAGTATTATCCGCGTTGTATCAACTTCAATAACTTCTTTCCCAACTATTACTGTAGCCACACCAGCTCAGCCTGAGAGCCAAATTTTGTAATGTCAGTTACAATTCTTGGCAGAGATTGTTCTCCTACAGATACAGCTTTGTAACAGCTGACATCATCTTGTGCAACTAAGCCAGATGCCGGTGAGAACAGATCTAGCAGATCAATAAAAGGCGAGTGTTGTTGCAACCATGCTTCGAATATCTTGAAGTGTATTTCACTAGCTTGTATTCTTCCACTTATCAATTCAACATGTTGATTGCTGCTAATTGTGAGCATGTTGCAGAATTTTCCAATTGCCTCACAAACATGATTGGCTATAGGGAAGCCACAAATCCTCCTGTTAAGAACGCTACCAGAAAAACCTCTCCCGTGTGTAACGCCTCAAACACTTTTCAAGTTTTTCATTAGTAAATAAACTGTCCCGAGTAAATTTACGGAATTCCTCAGTTGGCATGTTCTTCTCAAGTGCGTCCATATCCTGGAGGTACAATTGACGACCCTTGGCGTACGGGAAATGCCCTGTTGCATGAAACACTGGAAGCATTGCTTTAACGCAGTTCAAGTGAAGGTTCCAATCCCCCATACGCTCTGCTTGAATAAAGTTTAGTGCTAGGGTTACAAGTTCAAAGTACTGCAGCCATAGTTGAGATGTTTTCCCTCGTTGCTCGAGTCTTTCAATCTTGTCTTGTAACCACTTGATCTTCTTCCAGGCAATCAAATGATGGTGGACTGACAAAGTTGGAAAGGAGACTAGTTATGTGCGCTTTATCAGAGTCATCCATTATTATTACTGAATGTGCCTGGATAGCTCTTGAATAAGCATGTCCTGATAGCATGTGTTGAATTGATGCTACCGCATAGACAGTTTCCCATAGCTAGGAAGTTCCACTATTCTTCATTATAAAGCCAATTGATCCAAGGTAACCCATCAGCAAGTGGAAGCCTCCCAATCGAATTATGATATTCGAAAACATTTCATTTTCACTACTGTCAAAGGACACAACAGTCATTGGTCGATTGCTCTTATTGCTTTCATGGATTGCATAAACTAAAACAGTCAATATTGTGCCATAATCAGTTGGTGGGCTGTTAACAAATGGAAACGCTAGTACCCGTGATGTTGAGCAAGGCAGGTCATTAGTAACCTTTTCCATAAAACCTTGCCAGGCAGGCATAGAGAACTGCTTCAATAACTTCCCAAACAACCAAGAGATGTCTTGATTGGAAAGTTTAGTTACTTCTTTAAAAGCCCCATCTACGTAAACATTTTGTAATGTAACTTCTTCTGTTCTCTCGTCTAAATGTTTTTGTTTTGGACTACCTCGGTTTCCTTTGAAGCAGGGATACTGGAGAGTTTGATCACTTCTCTGTCTATTATAGCAGTACTTGGTGTGACAGTGTGTCATTGTGGCAATATTAAAATCAGCATGGACAAAGGAGAACTGTAAAGATGATCCACTTGTAACTTCTGGAGACCATGAATGTCCAGCAGATGATTCAAGTAAAGCTACACTTTTGTAGCTGGAGCAGGAACCCATATTTGGAACAGCATCAACAATGTTTTTGGAACTTACTTTGCGAAACCAGTACGTTGCAACGGAGAGATAAATGAGCGAGGCCTTGTTGCTGCTATTATTGAATGAGAAATAGCCGTGCATTTTTTATTCTCTAAAATAACCTTATTTACAAAAACCTGCAATGTTTCAGGAAACATCGATTCAACGTTTTCAGTGAAATTTGTTATATTTGGGTAAGCTGATGTGTTGTAAACAGTCATGCGATATCTTCTCTGACTATACTGGCTGCGGCTTCAACAATTCTAAGACGCTCATATTTTTCATTGTCAGCCCGTTGGTTGTACCACTGGTTATTTAGTTTTAAGCCAATGCCACCAAAACAAACAACCAAGGTTGCTAATAGAACTCCATCTCCGTACTGTTCTACTCATTTTTTGCGGTCATAGAATCACTGTGTGGTAGGATTCTTTCAATCCCATGCATTAAATTGTTTAACGTAAATTTACACTCCTCCGATGTTTCGATGAAAGTACATAGTTCTTGAAAAGCTGTATCAAATGTTGCATCTTGAGGGATTGGTAGCAAATTTAGCATAACAGTCCTTATGATAGCATGCATCTGCTGCTACTAAATCAATGACACTATTTATTCGAGCAGCAACATGGAGACACCAGTCATAATCTCGCAACTGGGCCTTTGTTAACGACGAACCTTTTAATATCAAGGAACGAACTTCATAGACTTCTCTACGCTTTTCGATAGGTTTCTTTTTTTCAATTTGAGCATCACATTTTTCATTGCATATAAAACATATTTTAGTAAAATTAAATGCAAACGACGACCGTAAACTCGCACCTGGTTTTTCTGCACAAGCCCCTTTACAATCACGCTCAATATTCCGTTTCTTGATGTATTCCCTTTGGCATATTTTGTGAACCTCAAGTTCAACTTTTTCCAGAAGTAAGGGTGCGTCATCCTTTCTTTTCTTGCTGACGGTAATTAAATTAGCTAACCCTTTTACTACGTTTACAGCATCTCCTTCTGACACACATTTTTTGCGAATGAAACAGTCAATTGTATCATAGTCAACGTTAATATAGTCTCTCTACTACTACAATATAACACTTCACTCTTCATAACACTTCACTTGAAACACACAATTGTATCATAGTAACGTTAATATAGTCTCTCTACTACTACAATATAACACTTCACTTGAAACACACAATTGTATCATAGTAACGTTAATAGAGTCTCTCTACTACTACAATACAACACTTCACTCTTCATAACACTTCACTTGAAACACACAACACACTACTACTCGTGTCATTTTGAAAGAATTGACGTGAGAATGCGCAGAAGAACAAACAGTGCTTTAGCACACATGCTCAAGTTCCCCCTCATCACGTGACAGGTGCCGGCCAAACACTGTGCGTGCGTGCGTACGCTCTTTTATTCAAAGTTGGGTGACCTGCATAGTTTAACGGATATAAGAAACTTTATAAATAAATTTTTTAAGTTACTTCTTTAATAAATGGAAAAAAAAAGTACGGAACTACTACAATTCGGCAGTTTCCTTTTTTTTCTTTCATGAAAATACATTTTGGAAAGAAAAGCATGGCCAATACGGAGTTACATATAGTAAGATTATTTATAAAAAATAATAATTTAATACAGTTAAAAAATAAACATTGTTATTATAAGCTGTGCACAATCATTTTGTACTTTGAAGATCTTTGCAAATTCAGGAGGGCATTAGGGTGGGGGGGGNGTGGGGGGGTGGGGGGGGGAATCTCCCCCCTCATGGATGGGAACTCTTTGGTTCTTTTTTCTTTGAGGTCAAAGGAGTATTTGACCAAAGTTTAAAAACTTTATAAATTTTTCCTCCTATTTGCCATTTTTCGGTCTAATTTCAATGGACTATATTGATTCTAATACTATTTAAGTATCACTTTAGCTTTTCATAAATGTGTGTTATTTCTTAATTGTTAGTTTTTAATAATTAATAATAACAATTATCTATTTCATCTATAACTTTATTTATTTTATTTATACTATAATATTTACTATTATTATTAGAAAGTGTTTTGTTAATTGACTACATCTTGTGGTGGTTAATCTCGAAACAAAATGTTATTTTATATCTTAGTTAAATCTTGTAAACTGTATATTAAATAAAATATTTCTTAACTTTATTTTCGTAACACTCCTGACTAAAAATTAACTATGATAATATCCAAGAATATATGAAGTTTAGCTTTATAAGTAAAAAGTACAACACACAGATAAGGGTGATTGTAAAACTCACCCGACCATCCTGTGACCTGCGTCTCCAAGGGATGCCCTCTGTGAGGCCCGGGCCATACCAATTTGTGGCCTGTAGGACCTGTTTTGAGAAGGAGTCAAGTCTCCTGGCTTCAGCACCCTTGGTGGGTTACTAGAAAAACAAACATGATTCAAATACTAGATAAAAGATGTATCATTTTATGGCATTAAATGGTTCAACTTATTTTACCTGTTGACACCGCCTCTTACTACCTGTAAAGGTCAAACACTTAATGCAGTGATTCCCAACCAGGGTTCCGCGAGTCCATGTCTGAGGTTTCGTGAGTATTTGCAAAAGCTTGCGAATAAAATAGTACAACTTGCCACCTTTTTTAGTAAATTAATAAAAATATTAAAATATTAAGGTTTCAACATGACATATAAATAAATCAAAGAAGTATTTTGAAAGTTTAGCTTGGTTGATAGTTATTTAAGAAATGAAAGAGATTTAGGGCGGTTGAAGTGTGCGTCCCACACTGCTATGTTTTTTTCTTACTCACGTTAATTGTCTGTGATCATTTCTCTTTGATAATAATGTTTGTCCATCTCAATAAGTGAAAATGATGATTTGTTATTTTATGAGTTGCTCGGTGACACTTAATATATTGTTAATGTGATAATGTTTAATCAACTATTAGTTTTCTAACTACTACTACTTGCTATGGGCAAGATATATTCAAACTGGGTTTATCATGGGTATGTTGTATTGGAATATACAGAGATGGCGCCCCGTCAATAATTGGCTCAATAAAGGGATTTGTTACTCTTGTCAAAGAAAATAATCCAGACATTATAACGACCCACTGCTTTCTTCATAGAGAAGT